>SEYY01020376.1:32500-33840 GCA_009176605.1 Armadillidium nasatum | reverse complement strand
GTGGACAGGTATTGGGGCGATGCGCCCCTCCCTTGTCAATGTCAATGTTTTCAATGTTTTTAGTGCTTTTTTTAATGTTTTTTTTTATTATTTTAAATTTTTTTTTTATTTTATTTTTTATTTTTTAATGTTTTTAATTTTTTTTTAGTTTTTTTTTTTATTTTTTTTTTTTTTATTTTATGTTTTTTTTTTTAGTTTCACCAAATTTATTATTTTTTTTGTTTATTTTTTTTTTTTTTTTGTCTTTATGTATTATTTATTTTTAGTTTCACCAAAATTACTTCGTTTTTTTTTCCTTTCGCTTTGCATAATAATATTGAAAAAACTATCAAGATAAAGGCAAAAGTAATCAGAGATAAGAAAATTATTATTGTAAAAAGATGAAATCGTTCCTCCCCTTCCGTTGCTTCGGTAGCGTAATGGCTTAAGTACCTGCTCAGCGACACAAAGTCGTGAGTTCGAGCCTCGGATTACTTATATAAAATTGAATTTTTGTCTTGAGTTTGAAATTTATAACTTAGAAAAATGTGGTAAATGTTCTGTGATGACGTCACTCATGTGAAAATCAGCTCGATTAATCGATCGATATATTGTCCAATTAATCGGTCAATATAATATATCGTTCGATATATCGAACATGAAAAATTTAAAACCAATCATCCGGTTTAAAACCCGGATGAAATGCTAAAACCGGATGAAATTGCGATAAAAATCGTTTGTCCAGGTAAAAAGCGCCAAATCCGGGCTATGCCAAAATCGTGGCATAAAGGTTAAAAAATTGGTGAGAATTGGTGAAATTTGGTGGAAAACCCCCAAAGAGAGGCCAAAATCAAAAAAGAGGGGGCAAACCCCAAAGAGAGGTCAAAAAGCCTCCCAAAAAGAGGGGGGCAAAAACTCTGAAGAGCTGTCTGAAAAACGCATGTGCGTTTTCTCATACCGGTTATCCGGTTTAAAAACCGGCATCTGCGATAGTGCGTGTGCACTACTATATATATATATATATATATATAATATATATATATATATATATATATATATATTATATATATATATATATATATATATATATATTAATATATATATCATCATCATCATCATCATATCATCATCACCGTCCAAACCGGTAGGCTGGCGCCTGTCGGGTGCTACTCCTCCAAAATCTTCTCCACGCATTTCTGTCCTCAAACATTCGGTTGTCTTCACCTCTTCCAATGTCTTGTTCCTTCTTGTTGGCTTCTTCTACGCCTCATCCATCTCTTCCTTGGTCTTCCCGCCGGTCTCCTTCCTTCTGGTCTCCATTCCAGCATCTCTCTCAGTCTCTCTCCCTCCCCCATTCTTTT
>SEYY01020376.1:22500-27500 GCA_009176605.1 Armadillidium nasatum | reverse complement strand
TTGTATATATATATATATATATATTATATATAATATTATATATTATAATATTAATATATAATATATATATATATATATTATATATATATATATATATATATATATATATATATATATATATATATAATATATATTAATATATATATATATATATATATAATATATATATATATATATATATATATATATATATATATATACAGACACCTCCTAACTTTTCTATTTCTTTCGATGGTTTTCCCATCTCTCCTGTTGACAATATAAACATTCTTTGGTCTTCACATAAACAAAAAAATGTCTTGGAAAAACCTCCTATACAGTGGTTGCTAGGCGGTGCTTCAAAAGCTGGGAGTTCTGTTTAGACTGCGACATTGTTTTCTTCCTCGCAGTTACTCCAGTTATACAGGGGTCTCATCGCTCTTGTATGAGTACTGTTCACATTTGGGGGGCTTCGGTTTCACCCTTTGGATAGGGTTGAGTCAAAGGATTAAACGATATAAACTGTTCCGATCTTTCTAATTCTCTTGATCTTTATCTTTGCGACTTGGACGTTGGTTTTGTCTCTTTTCTATAGGTACTACAGCGGCAAATGCTCGAGGGAACTATCCACTCGTATACTTCCACCTTTACGGCGTCATCGTAGCACAAAGAGTGCAATCTCCGCGCATCAATTTTGCGTGGACGTAGGCAACTCAAGGCTTGTCTGCTGTGGTACCTCCTCCTTTCCTGCCACCTCTGTTTTGTGGAACTCTCTCCCATCTTCCCCTTGAGATTAAATTCCTTCCGAATTTAATCTAAATTTCTTTAAAGCCCGCGTCTGCTCTCACCTAAGAAATTTACATTACGTGGGGCTTGAAGGGGTGATTTTTATTTTTAGCATTTTGTATTCTTTTACTTCATTTTTATTCTTCTAACACCCCCTTCTTGAATAGGGCTTTGCCCGTAAGTGGTGATGTGTAAAATAAATCAATAAAATAATTAAATATATATATAATAATATATATATATATATAATAATTTTTATTTTTTTATTAATAAAATATTTATATTTAGCTCTATATATATATTTTATATATATATAATTATATATATATATAATATATATATATATTATATTATATATATTATATATATATATATAGATTATATTTATATATATAATATCCTCATACACATAATTACTATAACCATATCTTACTTATTTATATATATCTTTTTTATATTTAGTCTCAAGTTTCTTTCAGTTAAGGGAATGAGCTACTAATACGTTTTTTTGATGCGGGGAAGATTATTTAATGTAGCATTCGATGTAACATAAAGTATGTATATAATTATCTCTTTTATACGTTTAACTATGGATAGGCAGTATATATTCCTATAATATATTCTTTTCCATCTACTAAAAATCTCAAATCAAAAGCCTTTATGTTTAACACTTTGTGGGCTTTATTTAGTGCTATTTTCCATACCGCTTATAGTGAATTTGTATTATGACTATACTTTCAAGAGTATATTACGTTGTTCTTTATCATATAAAATCACTTATAGAAAAGGATTAATATAAAATGTGCTCAAACTATTTCTATTGATTTTCGAAGAAATGTTGTGTTATAAATCAATGAATCGCAACTTAGAATAAATTTGTACATATCCTACTTTAACATAGATAAACAATTCAAAAATGAAAAAAATACAATTCATAATTTTCTATTCATTATAAAAAAATACATGTATTCATATAAAATAGACATGCAATATAAAGATTGTTATATACGTGGTGGATACTAAACCATCATTAATATACAACATTTTAACTACGAAAGATATCTTCTAGGATACAAATTATAGACACGCCAAAATAATTGGACATCCAATTTTTCTTTCTTTCTGTGCATCGTCATCGATCAATATCTCTATTTATCTACTTCTCTCTCTCTCTCTCTCTTCTCTTCTTCTCCTTATAACGCCTACTACTCTCTGAATACTGTGCTTCATCTTCTCATCTCTCTCTTTTACCTTGATTTTAAAGAGACTTTTACATATCTTACTGTACAGCAACTCAATTGCCGTTATTGCCTTATCTGTACTAAAAGTTTTCTGTAAACTTCTTCGTTGAATAATTTCATCCTCTTATAAATTTCTAACTATCTTAGACTAAATCTCCGAAAAATAGGTAATAAATAAGAGTTTGTAGTTAAATTACGTATAAGCTGCATTGATTGAGTAATGCGCTAGTAGATAATAACATTTACTAAATACATTTCAAATTGAAAAATAAATCATTAAAACTAGTTTGTATTAAATATATACTAACTACGTTATATATTTTAGATCGTAAAGAGTATAAATTCTTTTTATTCTATATTTATTTATTTATATATTAATATATTAATATATTAACTTATATATATATATTATATATATTATAATATATTAATTATATTATTATATATATATATATATATATTATCTTCATAGTGAGTATAAAGTAAATTATATATTATAATTATTAATTTAATATAAAGTGGTATGATAGGATATAATAGTGGGTATTAATATATATGAGAATGATGTGTGATCCATGTCAATTGTTTACCTTTGTATATAAGAGGAAAAATGAAATATATATAAGTCTGATAATAAATTTTTGATTTTGTCATTTTTCTGAATTTTTTTCATTAAGAGTTTTATGTAATATAACAATATTATTTTTTGTGCGCTAAGTCCTCGAAAATTTTAAGATAGAAAATTATACATAAGAAATATATTATTCATATTATATCAAATTTCAATACTTTAAGTGATAGATAATATCATCTCTCTCTTCCTCGTACTCATCGGTCATCTCTCTCTCTCTCTCACTCTCTATTTTTTTTTTTTTTTTTATTATAATTATAATAATAACGATAACAGTAATAATATGGTAATAAAATAACTATAATATCAATGCCACCTTCTGTTTGAACTAATATAAAGGTTTATGACACCGTGACATGACACCTACATCAATATATAGAAGAAATTTTTGTTAATTTTAGAATAAATTAGATATGTCAAGTTAAATTGGGCGTAGAGTAAAAAATATTATAAGGTAATTAACTTTTTATAAATTATTATTGTACGATTTTCTAGATATTATAGTTAAACAAATAAATGAATTCAAAGCAAACTTTATATTGGGTTACTATAATATTCACTAAGTTGACCTCAATGAGAGTTTAATGGACCTGTGCTACATTCCATGAGTATTCTACATAAAGGAGGTCAATGAACCTCCCTTACATAAATCAAATAAGGAATATATAAGTCCTAAAATACATTTATCTATATTAAGTTTATTTTTATTGTTTATTTTATTTAAATCCTGATTTATCCGAACTTTATCTTTCAAAGAAGATTAATAAGAAAATATTGAAAAATAAATAACTCGAATAACATTTAATTCTTCTATTTAAGTGAATCAATTTATAATTCTCTTCTTTCAGATCTCTTCACCTATAATAACTTTCGGAACTTCGTCAATTCTCAATATTTGTAAGATTTATTTTTTTATACTCCTAATAACAATAAAATTTCATTTATTTATATATTCACAATTTTTTATTATTAATTTTTTATAATAAATTTATCATTCTTAAATAAAAATCCATTAATTGAGTAATTTTTATTGAATTTATCATTTTTAAATGAAGATATATTAATTGAATAATTAATAAAAAATTTAATTAATTTTTTTTTTTTATATTTTATTTATTTTTTATTTTTATATTTACTGAAAATAGGATAAATAAAACTTAATGGACTCTGAAAAAAAGATTACTATCTCTTAGATACAGTGTCGAAAAAATATTGAATGTACCACCCCCTTTTAAGTCCCTACTATTTTATACTTCTTCCATTTTTTATGCCATAAAAAATCCTATTGAAAATGAGATCCTACATTCTTGCCTATTGCTCCGCAACATATCCATATATTAGTGAAAATCAGATTTATTTATCTCCTAATGGAACAGATTTTCCAGTTTTTTTTCAACAACTTACTACTTCTCACAAGATTGCTACTTCTTCTCACCCAAATGCTGAAGTCCTCTATTTTGGGGACTTCAACGTCCACCACACTGAGTGGTTGGGTTCCTCTCTTACTGATACAGGTGGGAAGGAGGCCAAATCATTCAGCATTCTTAACGATCTGGAGCAGTTGATTAGGTAACATATACATATTCCTCCAGATCGTCCTAACCAGTTCTTGAATACACTTGATTTATGCTTCACCCCTACTACTCGTAGATATAAATACAACATTTTTCCCCCTATTGGTAACTCTGACCATAATCTTATAGTGGTGTTCCTCGGGGTTTGTCTTATCTTCAACCCTTTTTTTTCCATAATGACATACTTTCTTTTAATTCATCATCTATACAATCATATGCTGTTGACTCCTTTTATTTAAACTTATATGAAAGACACCCTTCCCAATAGCTATTAATTGACACTAGAATGGTGGCCTTTGTGCAACTAACCTCTGATTATTCTTGAATTTCAAATTGGAGCACAGAAAGCATCCTTGTTTTTAATGCTTCCAAAACTCAGTTCTTCCAACTCTTACTCGAAACTACTATGATATTTTCGATAATATGCAACTCTAACCTTCATTTGTAATCCTCGGTGTTTCTTTTTCGTATGATCTTTCTTGGAAAGATCACATTACTTCTATTTCTATATAGGTAAGTTTCTAAGAGGTTGAGGGTTCTAAGGCACATTTGTAAATTCTTCAAAACACCCCAGTTGTTTGTATTTAATGAGGGTACTGTTTGACGTATGGAATACGGGTTTTCGTTTTATCAACTCTCTCACTCTCATTAATTATCATCAGTGTCATTCTGCGAGTTGAACTGTTGCACCACTCTCTCAAAACTATCACTATTACAAAGGGCACATTAAGAAGGTCTCGCGATACAAGCCTTTCTATACAGTCTCATCCTTTCTCTGTACAACTCTCT
>SEYY01020376.1:5000-15000 GCA_009176605.1 Armadillidium nasatum | reverse complement strand
CATGAGAGTCAAAGTCTTATCATTTTAAGATTAGTAAAGTTGCAAATAGGTTTCTATTGTTGATTTTGCTGGGTTATTACTCGATATGGAAACGCTTAGACTATATATAATATATATATATATATATATATATATATATATATATATATATATATATATATATATATATATATATATATATATATATATATATATTATATGGCACAGTCCGAAACATGAAGTTCATTTCCAATGGATATGCATACATTGCATTATCCACGAAGTGCTATATTTGGCTGGTTCTTTCCTTTGCACTCCATAACTGGGTCGTATTTTCACACTTCACCTTTTCATAGAATATGTTTAGTGTGCTGTCTACCTTACTCTGGAGTGGCACACACGCTTACCTCTCTTCCTCTTCTACAAACATCTCCCAAATACTTAAATGTTCATCCTCAAACAATAACATTATAAAAAAATCTTTAAAACAGCTTAAAATGGTGAGATATAAACCTGTATTGGAAATGCTAGGAAGGGTGACAACCAAACCTTGCCCCTCATCTACCCCTCATCACATTATTACCTTTAGGTTGATGGTTTTTTGATGATAGAGTAGGTGCCACCAAGACTTCACAATCTGCTTGCTCTGGTGCATGTTCTTTTTTCATTAATTTTTCAACATTCTCAATCTTTATTTTCACTTCCCTTTTGTTGGACACTACTAACTAGCCTTCCTTTAGACCTCGTCTATTTTCTTTGATAGAAACTCAAGTGTTTGAGAGTTCTATAAACAAATTTTTCTTTATTCTTTCGTAATATCTCTCTCTTTAATTATTAGCTAAAGGTTGTTGATGGGCATATGTGGGAGAAATTTTTTTTTGTAAAAAAATTGTTTCTAATTTGGAGTTTTCCGAATATTCCACCATATGACTTACGCTCTGTTTCCAATTTACTACTACATTCATTTATTCTCCTTATTTATCTTCTAATTCTACCGACTACTCAAAATTCTTCGACTATCTGAACTCCGAACTAGTGCATATTCTCTCTTCTTTTTCTTTCTCTGAGATCATCATTATCATTTATTAAATTAGACTGGCTTTTCCTTGGTTCTCAAGATACAGCTGATGAACTTGCATTCCATTTTCTATCCAAAAATAATATAAGCAGATGCTCCAGCTCTATACTGGTATTTATCAAAAATAACAGAATTGTCCAACTTTGAGAGAACATTTTTGAAATTTCGGTGCCACAAACTGGTCGCATTTGGTGTCGTTCTCTAAGATTTCCTTTGGAACGATTTATTACTTATGATGGAGGAGTCTCTTGAAGTGTGCAGAATGAATAGTAGAGATGTTTCTCTCTGGTTTAGAAGTATACATTTTATAGTTTTTCCATTCAATTAAACCTAATAAACCTTGATTTAGATTTGCTTCTCTTGTGATATTCGCCTTAGGGATGCAGAATTACCGTCGTCTTCAAACTCTAGAATCTCATATTACTTATATTTATTTCTGAATCGAGCAAAATATATTCTTTGTACCTATAAAGTTTTACCTATGTAAAAATGCAATAATTCTTCTAAATCCTCTGCTTCATTCTGGCATTTTGCAAAAAATGTCAACTTTAACTTTGTTTCTTCCTCCTTCCTTCCACTTTTATCTTCACACTGAACAACTGTAAGCTTGCCTCCTGCAAAAGCTGAACATCTCTCACAAACATTTGCTTCTAATTCCGCCTTAGATAATTCCGGAGCTATTCCTCCTCTTCCAACCACTAATAAGTTATTCCACTTAAGATGCTATTTCTACTCTCTCTGAGCATAACACTAAAAATGCATGTGATCCTAATGGTATCCGTCCTATGATTCTGGAAACTTATGTATCTGAGATTGCATCCTGTATTTCTACTTAGATCTTTACTTTGAGTGGAAATGTACGTTTATCAAGCCAATGACGAAAAAGAAAATTCATCTTAACCTCTCTAAGTATGCCCACGGTGAAGTATACTTTTAAGTCCATTTTGGCACCTTCAGATTTTCTTATAAATTTTATGCTTCTTGACCAAAGTTGTCCAAATTTTCAGAAACTCTAAAGGACTGGTATATCTAGATCGATCAAAAGACATTTTTGATATCTATCTTTCAAAAAAGGTTGATATTTAAAAATTTGAAAAATATTTTTTTTTTAAATTTCCAAACTTTTTTTTCTCATTTTACCTCAACATTTTATTTAGGAATAGAGATATCTAAAACGTCTTCTAATGTAACTTTAGTTATACATTCTTCTAGAATTTATAAAAATTTGGACAAGTTCGGCCAAGGAATAAAAACGTTGAACTGGAAAAAGATTAGGGAAATGTATCTCCCAATCTATAAAAGTCACAGAAATTAGACAAGAATTTGGAAATGCTTATCTCACCCAATAATAGGGATACAAAAAAAAAAAAAAATAAAAATAAAAAATATTCCAAAAAGTAAAAATCAGCAAATAAATATCCGAACTCTCCCCCATCCCTTAATTAAGCAAAGGAAATCTACGCCTTTTAGTTCCCAAATTACAATATCAAAAAATTATCATCACTTATTTTTAACGATGACTTCAGAATAAAATCTGTAAAATCTTTAAAACAAGGGGTTAGGACTTTTTTTTTGTGGATTATTATATTTTGGAATAAATTTTTTACTATATAAAGTACAAAAATATATTTAGGAATCACTCCATTATTAGGCGAGATATGCATTTCCGAATTCTTTTTTAAATTTCTGTAACTCTTATAGATTTTGAGATAATTACCCCTTCACTTTTTTCGATATAGCGTTTTTTATTGACCGGACTTGTCCAAGTTTTCAGGAACTCTAGAAGACATTGTAAGACATTTTAGAAATCTATCTCGAAAAAAAAAAAAAAAGTTTGAAAATTTTAAATTTTATTTGGTCCAATTTCAAATCATCATTACTTTTTTCAAGAATATACATCTAGAATATCTTAAATGCAGCTGTAGATATACTCTTCTTGTACAATTCCTGAAAATTTGACGACCTTTTGGTCAAGAAACAAAACAGTTATAACCGAAACAGTCAAGGCGCCAAATTGGACTAAAAAGTATACCACACTGTTTTGAATATAACTTTTTTTTCTTGATGTAAATTGCCTACATTTTCAGGAACTATAGAGAAAGGGTATATCTAATCTTAAATCATAAGACAATATAGATATCTATTCTTGAAAAAAAAGTAATGATTTTGAAATTTAAAAAAAGAAATTTCCAAAATTTACTTTTTTTTATATATATTTTACCTAACATAGTGTTTTTAGAGATAGATACCTAAAATGTCTCATTATGAAACTTAGATATACCCTTCTTCAGGAGTTATTAAATACTTAAGACAAGTTTGATCAACAAAATAAAAGTTATTTCGAAAAAAAGTGAAAGGGTATGTATATTAAAATCTATAAAAATAACTGAAATTTAGCAAGAATTCGGAAATCAATATCTCACCTAATAATGGAGAAATTCCAAATTTATTTTTTTGTGCTTCATATAGTAAAAATTTTATTCCAGAATATAATAATTAACAAGAAAAAAATGTCCGAAAAAAAAAAAAAAAAAAAAAAAAAAAAAAAAAAAAAAAAAAAAAAAAAAAAAAAAAAAAAAAAAGGTTGAAAAATGAATTTACAAAATAAATCGGTAATACTCAAGGAAACGATATAAAAACGCGATTAAAATAATAAAACAAAAGTTTTAGACACATTTTCAGTAAATCTTAATGATTATATATATATATATATATATATATATATATATATATATATATATATATATATATATATATATATATATATATATATATATATATATATATATATATATATATATATATATATATATATATATATATATATATATATATATATATAGTGCATTAAAAAAATATATTGAAATTAAAGGTGATAACTTCATGTTTACCTTTGAAAACGAAAGCTTTATTTCTACAACCTGTCATGATTTATGATGATTCTGTGCAGAATATCATTAAGTTAATAAAGCAAAATAATAATAAATATATATCAATAAATTATTAAATAAAATAAAAAACAAAATATAGAAAATAAAATCAAATTGTCTCTTGAGAAACAGTATTTCTTCTTATTCTTAAATTTCTATTATTATTATTATTATTATTATTATTATTATTATTATTATTATTATTATTATTATTATTATTATTATTATTATTATTATTATTACTATTTTTATTATTATTATTATTACTCATAAATTCTATCATTTTTTGATGTTAAATAAAGATTCTTCAAAGCCACAAATAAATAACAATCTATCAACCTTTTACATTATATATATATATATATATATATATATATATATATATATATATATATATATATATATATATATATATATATATATATATATATATATATATATATATAATATAATATAATATAATAATATATATATATAAATATATAATATATAATATATATAATATATATAAATATATATAATATATATATATATATATATATATATATATATATATATATATATATATATATATATATATATATATATATATATATATATATATATATATATATATATATATATATATATATATATACATACACTGATACCTGGCCAGCCAGCGGAATGTTTGCCGTTTTGGCCCGTGACAACCCTTGGTTCATCCTCGAATGAACCTACTGACAGGGCTAATAACCCTTTCTGGGGAGCTGATTTTGAATTTGATTTTTTGATATATATATATATATATATATATATATATATATATATATATATATATATATATATATATATATATATATATATATATATATATATATATATATATTCTCTGGTGGGAAAGGGCCAGAATCCTACCAAATTCCATCAGAGTTGGGGAAATACCAAAAACCTGATCAAATTCCACCAGAGTTACAGAGAAATCAGAATCATAACCAGTTAAAGGCCGACGTGTCTCGATATACGGCGTTTGAAAGTGTGCAAATCAAAGGAAGTTGAGAAAACAGAAAAAGGGAGTGCGTTCAAGATTTTACCAGTTGAATACATGTAAAATTGAATATATCTGTTAAGGTCTGTTGTTATAGAGTTCGACAGAGAAGGGTGGAGATTGTGTAGAAAAGCGTGTAGCTCGAGCCCTTCTCAGTGGAGGAGGTATGCGACAAGAAAGTGTAGAAGAGCAGTGTCAGTTGTAATAGAGAAAGTAATGAGAGAATGACACTACAATTCGACTGGCAGAAAGAAACTAGAGAGAATTAGTGAGAGCATAAGTTTAGACGAAAGGCCCTAGACTTCACCTTTTCTAGGAAAGCTGTATGAGTGGATCATCTCAGAAGTGGCGCGCATACTTCATAAAGGATTGAACAACACCCCTACAAAAAGCAAAGAACTCGAGCAGTGTGAAAAATTAAGAAGGCGCCTCAGAACACCCAATCTCTTGGAAGCTTGTTTAGAAAGAGAGGTAATGTGTTCTTTCTAAGAAAGATTCAGAAAAAAGGGAACATCGAGAAAATTAAGGACGGACGAAAGTTTAAGTTGAGTGCTTTCGAAGATTTCATAATTGTGTGGAAGGTTGTGTCGAGTATCGAGATGGGGAACTGAAATTGAGATATTGGAAACATCCCTATTTTCTCTGCCCCAGATTGAAATACGTGGAAGGTCAGAGATCATTTGCTCCAAGGCAACCATTCTTGTCAATAAACTGCCGTTGGGGTGGCGTCTTTCAAACTGGATGGAGTAATCAAAGGTGGAGTCATTAGCATAGGAGTGGATACGTGATTAAGTAATTGAGAGAAGGTCTTTGATGAAAACTAGGAAGAGAGTTGGAGTCGGATTCCTGAGGAACAACACTATAAATAGATTTAAAGGAAGAACTGTGGCAGTCAACAACATCTGCTATAGAACGACGGGAAAGAAAATCCGAAAAGATAAATTCCGAAAGAGGGAAGTTTAAAATTCAATAATTTGTGCAACGCTCTATCGAAGGCTTTCGATATGTCTACCGCGACACCAAAAGATTTACTGAAATGCCAAAGAGAGAAGGACCAAGAGTCAGAGAAAAGGGAAAGAAAATAACCAGTAGAACGTTTTTACGAAAGCCATATTGGCCCTCAGAGATAAAATTAGAAGAATTGAGATATTTCCAAGATTTGAGAAATGTGATGGTAGCTGAAGGGTTTGAGAGGTCCCCCCTTTTTCAACACATGCTGAATGAGAGCGCGTTTCCAGCGAGAATGGAAGGTTGAAGTAGAAAGACAGACGAAATATTTTGATGAAGCAGTGCAAGCTAAAAAGCATAAATTTGAGAATCCCATGAGGATTATTATCATTACGGTACGCCTTCTTAGTCTGCAGCTAATAGTGAGCAGAAATGGACTTCTTTACAAGAAATTACAATATTAGACATAAATGAGTTGAGAGGGGAAGGTTGAAGGAGGAGGTATAGCTCCGAAGTCACCTAAAGTTGAATTAGTGGCAAAAGTTTGAGCAAAGAGTTCAGTTTTTGAAGGTAAATCGGCAATTATGCTGAAAGAAAATACTAGGAGGGAAATTTTTTACAAACTGTCTGAAAGAGAGGAAGATAAGTCAGAAAAATTATTTTTTTTGTATATAAAAATCTTAGCGCACATATGCATAACAACCTCCTTTGGCTGAAAATTGAAGATACAGACAGTAAGAGGAAACGGAAAATGATTTGCCATCAGAAAGCTCAAGCACCTGAGTTTCTGTCAAGAATAAGAATGAAATAAGAGAGGTGGTGGTCAACAAAAAGGAAATTATATTGAACACCGCGAATGTTGCAGAAATTAATGAAAAAAAGGGCAAGTCGCCTACAAAATCTTTGTAGCATCAACGCTATATCACCTATAAATAGTTTTGGTTAGCAATGTGACTACAAAATAATTAGGTGTTTTACAGATAGCTGAAAACCTATATTTTATGGTCATTGAATATTTTCATTCTTGTTTCAACCTTCATGAGTTCAGTAAAAAATATTGGAATCGGTATCGGTAAATTTAGAGTATCTGTATCGTTATCGGTATCTTAAAATTTTGGTATGGCTCCATCTCTAATATATATATATATATATATATATATATATATATATATATATATATATATATATTATATATATATATATATATATATATATATAATATATATATATATATATATATTTATATTTATATTTATATTTATATTTATATTTATATTTATATTTATATTTATATTTATATTTATATTTATTTATTTATATTTTATTTTATATTTATATATATATATATATATATATATATAATATATATAATATTTTATATATATATATATATATATATATATATATATATATATATATATATATATATATATATATTATATATATATATATATATATATATATATATACATATATATACATTTAAGAGGAAATGTGAAATTATTTAAGAGAAAATCTATTTTCCTGACATAAAACTTGATTAGGCAGCGAATTCAAGTCTCCGCAAGCATTGTAAAGAATTTTCGGAAATTATTCCAGACATAAAGCGCAAAGACTCTGTGTGTGTGTGTGTGTGTGTGTGTGTGTGTGTGTTTGTGTATGTGTGTATGTGTGTATGTGTGTGAGAGTGTGTGTGTGTGTATGTTTGTGTATGCGCTTGAACAGAGAAAGGAAAAATAAACGCGAAAATTGAAGACTTAAAATGGTATGGAAAGATAACACGGTTTTAATAGCTTTAATTCATTTCCCGGTTAATGTCGATTTACATTTTATTACTTTTAAAATTGTAAACTAATTGCTGGCAGTTTCTAGTCATGGATTTTAGTCTTACTTTGATATGTGAAATTTTTATCTGTAACTTTAAAAATGTTAGTGAAATATCCAAATCCCCTGAAAGGTCAATGAGCGATTCCATGGATAGGGCGGTGGCCCAACTCTTCAAGAATCTTATTCCCTGAAATAGTTTTTTAATGGGTATTGGGTACCCTCCTTTGGTAGGTGACCCTTACCTGAGCCACCTTGGTGAGCATGATGCTTCCCTGACTAAATTTCACGAATATAGACTCATCCATAGTGGAGGAAATGGGGTGCTAAGTGTGGGGAGTGGAGTTACTTTCTTATTTATTTTTTTATTTATTTATTTGTTTATTTATTTATTTATTTTTAATATTTTTTCATATTTTTCAATTATTTTTAATTACTGTTAATTATTTTTATTATTTTTAATAATTTGCAAAAAATTGTGGGGTGAAGTATGACAATATCCTTATCATACTACTTTAGTTGTTTTCAATGCCTAGAAAACTCAGTTCCTCCATCTCAATACTCGACACAAACTTCCTCACAACTATGACGACATCTTCGAATACACACAGCTCAAACTTTCATATGTCCTCAATATTCTCGGTGTTTCTTTTTGGAATTATTATATTACTTCTCTTTCTAAACAAGTTTCTAAGATGTTGGGCATTCTAAGGCGTCTTCGTGATTTCTTCACGCCACCTCAGTCGCATTCCCTTTATAGGGGTGTCGTTCGTCCCTGTTTGGAGTACATCTCACACATCTGTGGTGGTCCTACTCATATAGCTTTCCTTAACAATTGTATTTATATATATAATATATATATATATATATATATATATATATATATATATATATATATAATATATATATATATATATATATATATATATATATATATATATAATATATAATAAGCAATTTTCGTCTTATAAACTCTTGCTCTCACTAATTCTCTCCGGCCTATTTCTGTCCGTCTAATTATTGCGTCACTCTCTATTTACTAAGAGTATTACAAATTACAATGGACACTGCTGAACTCTTCCGTCGCATACCTCCTCCACTGAGAAAGGCTCGTGCGAAACGCCATTCTACACAGGCACTTCCTTTCTCTGTCCAACTCTCTGACCCCAGATTTAACCTCTATGCTTAATCTTACATGTATTCTACTGGGAAAGTCTGGAATACACTCCCTTTATATGTTTTCTCAGCTTCCTCTGACTTGCACGGGACATGTAGGCGTTTAACCACCAGGTCCCGGTATCTCCCCAACTCTCATGGATATTATTAGTAGGGCTCTGACCTTTGTCCTCCAAAGGAGACAAAATTATATATATATATATATATATATATATATATATATATATATATATATATATATATATATATATATATATATATATATATATATATATATATATATATATATATATATATATATATATATATATATATATATATATATATATATATATATATATATATATATATTATATATATATATATATATATATATATATATATTTTTTTTTTTATAATTTTTTTTTTTTTTTTTTTTTCTTTTCATTTCACTTTGTATTTGTTTTTCCTTTCCTTTTTATTTATAAAAGAGCATAATGTTCATTAAAAAAAAATTTCAAAATTAAATAAAAAAAAAAAAAAATAAAAGTAATTAGCCACGAGAAAAATAAATTCATTTTTTTCATGAATTGAGACGTCTGAAAAATGCAAATGATTCAATGATTTCAGGAGAGAAACCTCATTCAACATTAGAAATTTCTTTTTTTTTTAAAAATAAAAAAAAAAATTTTATAAAAAATTTAATGTTTATTATTATAAAATTTATTTGTTATAATAAATTGGAAAAAAAAATTATTATTATTTTGTGATAATAATAAATCGGTAATAATATTTAAAAATATTAAAATTTTTATAAATAAAAAATCGATATATAATATATATATATAAATATATATATATATATAATATATATATATATATATATATATATATATATATATATATATATATAATATATATATATATATATATATATATATATATATATATATATATATATATATATATATATATATATATATATATATAATATATTATATATATATAAAAAATTATGAATGAAATTAAAAAAAAATTATAATTTTTTTATTTTTTTTT
>SEYY01020375.1:0-7500 GCA_009176605.1 Armadillidium nasatum | reverse complement strand
TCGAACCATGGTGCTCTCGCTTGCTAGGCGAGTACTCTGCCGTTGAGCTAACGGA
The DNA here is from genome assembly GCA_009176605.1 of Armadillidium nasatum. Lineage (NCBI taxonomy): Eukaryota > Metazoa > Arthropoda > Malacostraca > Isopoda > Armadillidiidae > Armadillidium > Armadillidium nasatum. Next base: position 7,445 of record SEYY01020375.1, on the reverse strand, counting down.
ATCATCCTATATATTTTCGAAAACTTCAAACAAGAGCTAAAGATACCCCTTTAAACAAGGTACACCTTTAAACAAATACCCCTTTAAACAAGGGCTAAAGATACCCCTTTAAACAAATACCCCTTTAAACAAAAAACACCTTTAAACAAATACCCCTTTAAACAAAGATACCCCTTTAAACAAAGGCTAAAAATACCCCTTTAAACAAATACCCCTTTAAACAAGATACACCTTTAAACAAATACCCCTTTAAACAAAGATACCCCTTTTAACAAGGGCTAAAAATACCCCTTTAAACAGGATACACCTTTAAACAAATACCCTTTTAAACAAAGATACCCTTTAAACAAATACCCCTTTAAACAAATTCACCTTTAAACAAATATACCCCTTTAAACAAGAGCTAAAGATACCCCTTTAAACAAATATTCCTTTAAACAAATTCACCTTTAAACAAATACCCCTTTAAACAAAAATACCCCTTTAAACAAGGGCTAAAGACCCCATTTAAATAGCAAGTAACTAGAGCGGTGTGAATAAGTTTTGAAGTTATTTCAGAACATCTCTAACTTCCTTTAATGAGAGAAGTATTATTAACTCATTAAAGTAACTCTCTTAACCTATTGATAATTACGGTAGAAGTTTCTTGTAGTATATCGTATGATATTTCGTCATCATTAAGTGAGTACTATTACAGCTATTACCATTACTGATACTACTGCGATTACTAATAATAATAACAAAAGCAATAACCTACAATGATCTTAAAAAACTACTTAGGCTACTTCTGTAACAATTTACTACTACTACTACTACTACTACTACTACTACTACTACTACTACTACTACTACTACTACTAATAATAATAATAATAATAATAATAATAATAATAATAATAATAATACATTACAGAATATTTACCTGATATCTGTGTAATTTGTTAAGATAGTTTTGACATCTTTAGATATTTTGCAAGAAGTTTTCTGCTTCTTTGACTGTGAGAAGTGAGGGTTACGACCTTAGCACTTTCTTTTATATATATATATATATATATATATATATATATATATATATATATATATATATATATATATATATATATATATATATATAATATATATATATATATATATATATATATATATTCAAAATATTGAAATTCTTTCTCTCTCTCTCAAATCTCTTTCTCTCTTCTCTCTCTCTCTCTCTCTCTCTCTCTCTCTCTCTCTCTCTCTCTCTCTCTCTCTATCTCTCTCTATCTATCTCTCTCCCTTTCTCTTTTTCTCTCTCTTTCTCCTCTCTCTTTACACTCTCCTTCAAGTTCCACTTTATAAACTATCACTCTCACTCACACTCTCTCACTCGGTTCTCCATACTTCCACTCTCTCTCTATTCCTCATAATCTCTTTAACACTTCACCACACTTTCTCACACTCTACCTCACAATATCCAGCACGATTACCTCTCATACTCTCCATAACGCCGTTCATAGCATTCTCCCTCTTCTTTCTGTTCATTTTTATCTACTCCTTCTTCTGCTACCTTGATCCCTCATTTACTAGTCTATATTTTTGTGTGTGTGTCTGTGTGTCTATGTGTGTCTGTATGTATGTGTGTGTGTGACAGTCGATTGTTGATCGACCAGCCACAGTGATGAATGGAGAAGCTTCTTCCTCGTCCATCCATAATCACTATCCACGGCCGGATGAAGGAATTTATATGCCTGTATGTAAATGCATCAATAAAGTATATATATATATATATATATATATATATATATATATATATATATATATATATATATATATATATATATATATATATATATATATATATATATATATATATATATATATATATATATATATATATATATATAATATATATATATAATGTGTGTGTGTAAAAAGCGTATATGTATGTGTGTGTATGCATGTATCTGAAAGAACCTTTCTACACATGCATATATGGACAATATATGTCTTCGTTTTTTTGAAGGAAAATATTTGCCGAAAGCTTTATTTAGGAGTCTCGTTTGGCGCTTATCAAATATTTATACTAAGTATATGAGTACTTCATGAAGTAGGAAAACGTTAAATTTGTTTGTGTTTGTTCGTTTTCTTTGAATATATTTATCGTTTTCTTTTCTTATTTTTTTTTCTTTTCTTCTATTATTATATTTAGCTTTTCTTTCTTATTTATTTCTTATTTCTTTTTTCTTTCTTTGTTTTCTTTTTTATTTTTGCTTTTTCTTTCTTTGAATATATTTATCGTTTTCTTTTCTTATTTCTTTCTTTCTTTTCTTTTTTTATTTATTTCTTTTCTTTCAATTTTTTTTTTATTTATTTCTTTATTATTTATTATTTATATTTTTTAAATTTTTTTTTCTTCCTATATTTATTTATTATTATTTTATTTATTTTTTTTTTTTTTTTTTTTTTTTTTTTTTTTTTTTTTTTTTTTTTTTTTTTTTTTTTTTTTTTTTTTTTTTTTTTTTTTTTTTTTTTTTTTTTTTTTTTTTTTTTTTTTTTTTTTTTTTTTTTTTTTTTTTTTTTTTTTTTTTTTTTTTTTTTTTTTTTTTTTTTTTTTTTTTTTTCTTTTTTTTTTTTTTTTTATTTTGTTTATTTTTTTTAATTCCCTTCTTTCTTTTCTTATTAAACCTCTTTACATTTTTCTTTCTCTTTTGTTTTAATTTTCTTTTTCCTTTCTTTGTATTTTGTGGTTCTTTCTTTTTTTCTAATTTATGTTCTCTTTATTCTTCTCTTTATCCTCTTTTTTTTTTTATTGTATTTATTCTATATGCAAGTATTATCTCCTCCTTTCTCAATCTTTCTTTCTCTCTGTCTCTGTCTCTGTCTTGTCTGTCTGTCTATCTCTGTCTGTCTGTCTGTCTGTCTGTCTGTCTGTCTGTCTGTCTGTCTGTCTCTCTGTCTCTCTCTCTCTCTCTCTCTCTCTCTCTCTCTCTCTCTCTCTCTCTCTCTCTCTCTCTCTCTCTCTCTTCATAGCATTTTTACAATCTTTCATTTCTTATTTCTTAAATATTTTCTTATCATTTTCTATTTATTTTTGCATGCATTTTCTCTCCCCCCTCTCCCTCTCTCTCTCTCTCTCTCTCTCTCTCTCTCTCTCTCTCTCTCTTCTATCTCTCTTCTCGGTCTCTCTTACCTTCTCCTCTCTCCTTCCTCTCTAAACTTCTCTATTCTTTAATTACTCCATTCCTTCACCTTAAGTCCATATTCTCCCAACCCCCCCTCCTTTTCTCCCCTCACCTCAACCCCACTCCTCTCCCTCCCCCACCTCTCCTTTTTATAACACTTTTTGATCAGTGCGTCATCATTAATATTTAAACAGGGTTGCAGACCCAGCACGTGAGTATGTGTCAACGCATCTTTGCTATCTTGTATTGATTAAAGTGAGTAAACGTTCATGCAACCACGTGTAATTTCTTTCACAGAGCCAATTATTAGTGATAAAAAATTACATTTTTTAAATTACAGTTGACTATCTATAATAACATAAAATTCTTTGAATCCTTATTAAAAGCAATATTATATATATATATATATATATATTATATATATATATATATATATATATAATATATATATATATATATATATATATATATATATATATATATATATATATTAATATATATATCAAAGTTTCTGATTAAAGGCCGACATGGTTCGATACATTATTGAAAGTGTTTAAGTTAAAAAGGAATGATTAAAAAAACAAAAGAAAAAAGTGTTCTCTCAAACTGTGCATGAAAGTGCTTGTGTGTGTGTGAAGTAAGTACCTCTTCTGTGTTTGGAGAAAATGATGGACGAGAGAGAAACAGAGATAGAGGAAGAGAGAAAATGATATAGAGAGAGAGAGAGAGAGAGAAAAGAAGAGAGAGAGAAGGAAGAGATAGTGAGAGATAAAGAGAGAGAGAGAGAGAGAAGGAGAGGGAGAATGATATAGAGAGTGAAAGAGAGAGTAGAAAGAAGAGAGAGTGAGAGATAGAGAAGAAAGAGAGAGAGGAGAGAGAGTGAGAGATAAGAAAGAAGAGAGAGAAGAGAGAGAGAAGATAGAGAAGAGAGAATGAAAGAAGAGAGAAGAGAGAGAGAGGAGAGAGATAAAAGGAGAGAAGGAGAGAGAGAATGACATAGAGAGAGTGAGAGATAGAGAAGAGAAGAGAGAGAGGAAGAGAGAGAGTGAGAGATAAGAGAGAGAGAGAGAGAAGGAGAGGGAGAATGATACAGAAAGAGGAAGAGAGAGAAAGGAAGAGAGAGAGATAGAGAAGAAAGTGAGAGTGAAAGAGAGAGAGGTATAAAGAGAAAGAGAGATATGTTAGTAGTGCGCCAATGATATTAAAATTGTATTTAATTTATGGTCCATGAAAATGACTGAATGAACCAAACAACTCTTTGGGTTTTTGGTCAGACAGAAATATATTTATTGCATATTTTATTAAACTATATTTTACTTAGTATATAAATGAACATACAAATAAACTAAGCAGTTACAGGTTATTTATCATTCGTTATTTATTTATTTTACTTTTAAATATGCATCTGTGCATATTTTATTAAACTATAGTTTACTTTATATAAATGAGCAAATAAATAAACTATAAAATTATTATTTATTCATAAAGTGTTTGTTTCATATTAGAAATTTTATTAATTATTTATTTATTTATTTTGTTATCTCCTTTCCCACTTTCGTGGGGTGGTGCCTCGTTACAATTATTCACAAACAATCTCATTCCTGCCTTACAACCTCTTTCACCACCGCCCTCCATCCACTCTGTCCTCTGCAAGTCTTCTACAATCATCTAAACTCAAATTCCTTCCATCCAAAATTCCTTTTACTCCATCCATCCATCTCCACTTTGGTCTTCCCGTCTCCCTACCTCCATCCCCCTCGGTTAAAGACCTTGGCCACCAGTCATTTTAGCACACCCTCCTCCATTCTATCCACTACACTCCTCTTCCATTTACACATCTCCCTTATTCTTTCATTTCTAATCCTATCAATCCTTCTCAATTTATGTGGGTCATATAGATTGAGAAAGGCATCTCAAAGACATTCAAACTTTTCCTCACACAATCATTTATCATCCATGTTTCACATAATCATAAACATTTAAACATTCTTATCTTTATTTCTTTCGAAATTTTTTCTTTCTTCCATACTTCTCTTAGGCTTCCCAACACTTTCATTCCCTCTACTTCTTTATTTTTGATTTCTTTTTCCGTCCCACCCTTACGTTCCACCAACATTCCTACATATTTGAATTCATCCAGCGCTTCAAATTTTCTTCCCCCCACTTCTACACCACATTCCTCCCTCCACATCCCCTCATCCTCACCTCCAATCCTCATAACTTAACTTTTCGCTGCATTGACTTTAAATCTCATGTTCTCACATTTCCTCTCAAACTCTCTCACCAGTATTCTCAACTTTTCTCCAGATTCTGCCACCAACACCGCATCATTTGTAAAATATAAAACGTTCACATCCCATTCACCTTCCCCATTTCTCAACCTAATACCTTCCCTTCTCTCTCCATTTCCCTAACTACCCATCCATCAATAGATTAAATAACCATGGCGACATTACACACCCCTGTCTCAATCCCACTCCTATGCTAAACCAGTCAGATAGTTCCCTCTTCACCCTTACTCTTGATCAGCAATTCGAATAAAAGCTTTGATCCACTTTTTAAAATCCCTTTCAACCCCCTTTTCATTAATATTTCGAACAACTTCCTCCTGCATACTCTATCGTATGCTTTTTCCAAATTCAGAAAACTTACATTCTCAATTTTATTTTTTTCACGCAATTTCTCGGTAATCAATCTCATGTAATTATAGTTTTTTACAAAATTAATTTAAAAACTATATAATTATAGCTTATGTTTATAATTAATGAAAACTAAATAATTATAGCTCATTTAATAAAATTAATTTAAATTATATAATTTTAGCTTATTTATAAAATTTGATTTTAAAAAAACTATTTGATTATAGCATATATTTAAAATTAATGGAAACTAAATAATTATAGCTTATTTATAAAATTAATTCAAATTATAATTATATTAATTTATAAAATTAATTTATAATTAATTAATTTTAATATATAATATAATATATATATATAATATATATATATTATATATATATATATATATATATATATATAATATATATATATATATATATTATATATATATATATATATATATATATATATATATATAAAAAAAAAAAAAAAAAAAAAAAAAAAAAAAAAAAAAAAAAAAAAATATATATAATTTTTTTTAAAAACTATATAATTATAGCTTCTTTATAAAATTATTTTTAAAAAATGTGTAATTATAGCATATATATATAATTAATGGAAACTAAATATTAATCTCTTTCGTCTAAAATTAATTTAAAATATATAATTATAGCTTTCACCAAAAATTAATTTCTAAACTATATTATTATAGCTTATTTATAAAATTTATTTAAACCGTATAATTATAGCTTTATTAAAATTAATTTTAAACTATATAATTATAGTTTTTTTATGAAATTAAAATAAACTACTTAATTATAGCTTTTTCATAAAATTAATTTAAAATAACAATATAATTGCAGCATGTATTTAAATTTAATGGAAACTATATAATTTTAACTTATTTGTAAAATTAATTTACACTTTATAATTATAGCTTTTTTTATAAAATAAATTTTAAACTAAATAATTATAGCTTATTTATAAAAATTAATTTTTGTTTAAAATTCTTTATTTAGAAATGAAAATGTAAAATAGTTTAATGTAGTTTTGCTGTTTCTTCGAAAGTGTTAATCCCCCTTCCCCCTCTACTCATTAAAGCTACTTTACTGAATCCCCCAAAATCTCATGTTTTACCCCTTAATTCCCTAAAATAACCCTAAAAATTCTTTTTACACTTTACCCCAATTTCCTTGTAATATTTTTTCTCAATTACTTTCCCCCCCCCCACCACACTAAAACATTTTCTTTTCCCCCTAAATTTCTTCTTAAACCCCCACACCCCACCCACCCTTTTAAAAGCAACCGCAAAACGACGGCCTCATTTTCAGTAAGTGGATCTAAAGAAAAACTTTTCAATTAAACTTGAATTTTATTTATGTTCTGAGGACCCAAAAAAGAATGCGTTGGGCCAAGCTAGGACGCCGATTGTCTTAACATGGAACACACACACGCAAAGGGGCTGAATACGTATCCATACTTGGGCCGAATATAAAGTAAAAGGAAAAAAGTTACATGCCAAGGTCTAACTTTTAGAGTAAGTTAATTTTTTAAAAGTGATATAAATATATAGTAGGAATGTTACATTTTTTTTGTACCAACGATTTGCAAACGGTGTAGATATATATATATATATATATATATATATATATAATATATATATATA
>SEYY01020374.1:7500-12500 GCA_009176605.1 Armadillidium nasatum | reverse complement strand
GAATCATACCAATGCAAACTTACACCACATTATTCTTCGTTACTGAAAAAGCTAAATATAGAAAATCTAAAGCTGCGAACTTTAAAAACAAATTTAAAAAAAAAAACACAAAACGAAGCTCAATTAAGATGGAGATTGATAAATAACTTCTTAAATCGTCACAAAAATAACGAAGTTGTAATTCCAGAAATAAAAATTAAAGATGAAATAGTGACCGATAAGTAACTCAAAGTAAATAAATTAAATTCCTTTTCTACAACCATAGGAACAAAATTGGCAGCAGAAATTTCTCAAACAAATGTTTCTTTTACTGACTTAGTGCTTCAACTTCAAATGTCAAAAATTCTCTTTTGCAAACATATCAAGTTCCGAAGTCAAGCGTGCAATAAATAGTTTGTAAAACAAAAACTCCAATATTAATGGCATACCAAACTGGATTTACAAATACTGAGCAAATGAAATCTCAACAAATTAGCGACCCACTACAATACTTCACTTGAGTTAGGCTACTATTCATAAAAAGTGAAAATAAATAGTTATCCCAGTTCCTAAAACCGTTGACACATCAGTTCCTTATAACTTTCGTCCATCTCTGCCCTACATACAATTGGTAAAATATTCTAGAAATTAATGCATACACAACTTACAAACTACTTTTATGAGAATGAACTCCTTTCACCAGCCTAGTTTGGATTTGCAAAAAATCGCAATACTAATTCTCCTTACTGAAAATATATACAGAGCATTAAATGAAAAACAAACATGCGTACTACTACTATTAGGTTTCTCGAAAGCATTCGACGTTGTTCCGTACAACTTACTCGTACATAAATTAGACAGGCTTGGCATATTGAAAAATTCCTTAACCTGGTTCCGTTCATATTTATTTAGAGGAAAACAATACTTGAAATTAGGAGATATATCATCTTCCCTCGACCCAATTTCTCATGGAGTGCCTCAGGGATCCATTTTGGAAACTATTTTTAACATATACACAAACGACTTTCAAAACTGTCATAATTCTCTACACTCTCAATGCGTTGACGATACAGTTATTTTAGTATCAGACTGTAATATAGATACCCTAAACACAAAAGTAAATAACGTATTAAAGAATGTTGTAACATGGTTAGAGGCTAACGGGCTTTCTCTGAATCTCCAAAAAAGTACTTAATAATGAAAAAAGTTAAAAAACATATCAAGCTAAATCTTGTTGCAAGTGACACAATCATAAATTGAGCCATATCTGCAAATCTTATTAGGAGTTATTTTCGATGAGAAATTCTCCTTCAAGAATCACATCAATTGTCTTATTAGCAAACTTGAATATGCTACCTATGCATTTCTAAAGATAAAAAAACTTTATTTCAAAATATATACTAAAAGCTCTATATTACAGCCTTTTTTACTCACACCTACTTTATAATCTACCTGTTTGGGGATGCGCAAGTCCCTTCTACAACCCTTAATAATACTACATAAAAAAATAACTCGTATATTATCTGGATTTCGCAATTACTATGAACAAACAAGCCCACTCTTCAAAAAATTATCCGTACTCACACTACTAGATATGCCTACTCTCACAAAAATTACTCACATTTTCATAGTCAATGTCAAATGAACTTCTAACAAATTTAATAAAGAATAACCAAAATGTGAGAAGACCAAATCAGAGCAGCACAAACTCACGCACACAAGATAAAACAAGGAACATTCTAATTAAATCTCGTATAGCTACATCGTATAAGGTAAGGAACAATGGAATGAACTTCCAAAAAAACATACAAAAATCAGCAACACTTCCCACATTTCGGAAACATGTCAAAGTCCACTTGCTTTCAAAATTCCAAAGAAGGTAAACGTTAACAAAACTCGCCACACTTATTGCTGACTTTGCCAAAACTGGTGGAATTATTATTATTATTATTATTATTATTATTATTATTATTATTATTATTATTATTATTATTGTTATTATTTTATTATTATTATTGTTATTATTATTATTATTATTATTATTATTATTATTATTATTATGTTATTATTATTATTATTATTATTATTATTATTATTATTATTATTATTATTATTATTATTATTATTATTATTATTATTATTGTTATTATTATTATTATTATTTAGCATAACTATTAGATATGATAATTTTTTAAATTTTTTGGTTATTACTATTATTTTTACAAATAAAGCCATATCTTTATTATCATTTTTCATTTTTATTACGATTAATATTATTATATTGTATTTTTTTTTAATTTCAATTATTAGTGCTATTACAATTATTTATTATAGTGCTATCATTTTATTTGCATTTATCATATAACTAATCTAGTGATATTACTTTTCTTTCAATTATTTTTATCATTTTTGATTTACTACGATAAGAATATTGATATATTTCGCACTTGTTTGGTACTCCCAAACCAGTTCAAAAAAAACTTTTTAGAAGAGAAAATCGTCATTTTATTTCTATTTTTATTATTAATATTATTATTATTATTATTATTATTATTATTATTATTATTATTATTATTATTATTATTATTTATTTTATTTATTATTTTTTATTTTTTATTTTTCTATTTTTTATTATTATATTTTTATTATTATTATTATTATTATTATTATTATTATTATTATTATTATTATTATTATTATTATTATTATTTTTATTATTATTATTATTATTATTATTATTATTATTATTATTATTATTATTATTATTATTATTTATTATTATTATTATTATTATTATTATTATTTTATTATTATTATTATTATTATTATTATTATTATTATTATTATTATTATTATTATTATTATTTTATTATTATTATTATTATTATTATTATTATTATTATTATTATTATTATTATTATTATTATTATTATTATTTTTATTATTATTATTATTATTATTATTATTATTATTATTATTATTATTATTTATTATTATTATTATTATTATTATTATTATTATTATTATTATTATTATTATTATTATTATTATTATTATTATTATTATTATTATTATTATTTCTATTTTTAAATGATTTTATATTATTGTCTCATTCATTCCATAGTGGCTAGGGTATAAATTTTAACGTTAGTAAGAGTCCCAATTTACTCCTATATTTTGAATCATTTTACTTTAGTCAGGAATCCACCACTTATTTTACCGAATAATTTTACAATTTTCATTAATGGTGTTATTAGGATTACTATCATTACTTATTATTATAATTTTATGATTTTTAATTTCTACATGATTTTTATTTTTATTTTGGTACCAGAAATTAATAGAGATCTATCGTAATATTTTAGTTATTTTCCATTGAGAATACAAATTTAAAATCTGTAAAGGAAATTTTTATTATTATTAGTTAAATATTTAAGGTTATTGTTTACTTTTTGTTGTGAATTTTATTTTAATTTTATCGAAAAAAATTTTATTTGCCATTTCACGATTATTATTTAACTTTTTTTTTGAAAGCGTATTTTAATTATTTATTTTTATTTATACAATAACCTCCATACTGATATTTCTGTTATTTTATAATTATTTTATTATTTTCAGTATTTTGATTATTATTTTTACTACCCTTTTTCTCTCTCTCTCTCTCTCTCTCTCTCTCTCTCTCTCTCTCTCTCTCTCTCTCGCTGACGTCAAAGTCTTTTTTAAAACTTCGTTTGACTCATGCGTCATACTGTATTCTTCAATATGACATTTATCATATTAATTAAATTAATTGATTGCCTAAATTATTTAAATGAGTGATAAAATTAGATTTCAAAATATATTAACGTTTTATATACATCAGCTTCTAATTGCTACAGCGAAGTGTCCCACGTAAATCAAAGAATCTGTTAAATATTTTCGCTGTCGCTAGCTTAAGCGTGACGTCACGCTTGGTTTCAATGCAAGGTAAAATTTTCACAATCAAAAAAAACATCAAAATAAAGACACTTTAAGTATTTGGCGAGATAGTATTTTATAAATCTCATAAATGGTTATTGTCTTTTCCCTTCATTTTTTTTCCTAACAAACAAGTTCGACTTTACCTAAACTTGACTTAAAGGGTAACTGTACGCCTAACGGTCAGCAACTAAAAAACTAGTTCGACTAATTTAACCTAACGGCAGCAAAGAGGCCTAATCTGGTGAACGCTGGCATTTCTAAAGCTTGAGAAATCAAGGGAACTCGTCCGAATCGGTTTATTTAGTAAAGAAAATGTAAAATCATCCCAAAACACGAAAGATCCTATATATATATATATATATATATATATATATATATATATATATATATATATATATATATATATATATATATATATATATATATATATATATATATATAATATATATATATATATATAATAACATTATAATAAACATGCTGAAGAATACTTTAAATGAATCTCGGAGAGAAATAAAAATTTTCCGTTGTTTAGGAATTATTTACACATTCAATTAAACTCGAATTCAACTGAAAGAAATTGGAATTGCTATTTATTATCTTATACACACACATGCACATGCACATATACACACAAATAGACATATACACATACACATATATACATAAATACATATATATACATATACAGATGGATGAATAGATAGATAGAGAGAAATAGAGAGAGAGAGAGAGAGAGAGAGAGAGATTAACAAACATTAAAAAAAAACTGAGTCATTTATGCTCAAATTAATTTAATGTATATAAACATAAATATAAGGTCAGAAAATAAAAGAAAGATAAACAGAATAGTGTAAAGAGGAGAGAAGAGAGAGAGAGAGAGAGAGAGAGAGAGAGAGAGAGAGAGAGAGAGAGAGAGAGAGAGAGAGAGACAGACAGACAGACAGACAGACAGACAGACAGACAGACAGACAGACAGACAGTGACAGAGAAAGAAAGAGAAAGAGAAAGACTAATGTTTTTTTCCTTTAAATGTAAAAAAAATAAAAAAAAATAAAAAA
>SEYY01020373.1:30000-44816 GCA_009176605.1 Armadillidium nasatum | reverse complement strand
CTTAATTCTAGTAAATTTAGCCTATAATTAATAAATTGAAATTAAAAAGAACTCACTATTGAAAATGTTCCTCAAATAGTTAAAATAAAAGGAAGAATTTTGGGGGATTTACTATTTCCAAGAAATAATAAAACTTGGAAAGCTTACGTGTAAATTATAAGGTTAATTTTTAATGGTAAAATAAGTAAATTCTAGCGAAATGCAGGATTTGACACCTTCCCTACCCAAATAACAAGGAATCTCAAATTCTGCACCAAAACAAGGTCCTGTTAAAGTAGTAAAGTCAAAATAAGTCATTGTGAGGTTTATGACCTTTATCATACCTCTTCCGCAGGTTCTGTGTGTGTGTGCCTTGTTTAAACTAAGTTTTCTCTGCTTCCAGTTGTGGATCGTTTCTGCATGCAGCTTGCTCTATGTCAAACTGTGTTTCCTTCTGCATGTTTATGTATCAGGGTATATGCATTTTTTCCCGAAATTCTAAGTTGATTTCGAGCGTTTGAATTTTATTTGGACCCAAATTTGAAGAAAAAAAATGAATAGCGGGGTCAAACCACTGGTCCACATGAGCTGAAAATTTAATTGAATAATCTTAGCTTCAATTTCTTGCATTAGTGGGAACAGATATTTGATATCACGTCAAGAAAAAAATTATAAGCACTTAAAATTTTTTTTTGCAAAAATCGTACCCTTCCTGAAAAAAAATTATTTAAAAGAAAAAACTCTACCTATTATTAATTTTTTATTTTTTGGATATTGTTTAGAGATGGAACAGGGCTACAACTTTTATTTAGTGCATTATTAAATGCTATTTGTTTGAAGCGAAAATAGCCTCTCAACTTTGGAAATTTTTTTAATTTGGTAAAATGGACCTTTTTTGAAGGCAATCTCGAACCCGAATCTCATCGAATAAAGTAGATAAGGAATTTGTAGCCCTTCCTTCTCTATATCACATAAAATAGAAATGTTATATTGAGTTTTTTTTATATTTTTTTTTTTTATTTTATTATATATATATATATTTAAATTTTTAATTTTTTTTTTTTTATTTTTTTATTTTATATATATATATATATATATATATATATATATTATATATATATATATATATATATATAATATATATTATATATATAATATATATATATATATATATCTATATATATATTTTCGACAGTTGGTCAGTTTTGGCTTATAACATTTTCCTATAACTCTGGACAAAAGTCTGTTAAAGCTTTGTAGAACATAGATTCTGAATATAAAGCCCAAATTTCAGAACATTCAAAAAAGTATTTGGTCCACCATTCATTTGAAAAGGGTCAATTTCCAAAAAAAAAAAAAAAAAAAACTTTTTAACCATTTAAAAAAACGTTAGAAATATACTTTTTTCAGCGGGTAAAAGTTATATACACTGAAATTTCAGGAGAATCGGCTGAAATTAAAATATTTTGTAATTGGACTGTCCTTTAATAAGTACAATTTCTTTTTAACCCCGGCAGGCAAACCCAGTTTCCCTGAATTAATATATATATATATATATATATATATATATATTATATTATATTAATTATATAATAAAATTAATATATATATATATTATAATATATATATATATATATATTAGTTATAATAATATATATATATTATATATAGAGTTAAACTATTTAGAGGTTAACTATTTATTTTTTTTTTTTCGTTGAATCTAAAGATGTTTTTTTCAAAGACAAATTGTCACGTATGGAAAAATTCAATTTTACCAAATTGAAGATAATTATATAATTGTTTAGAGTAAAAATATTAATTAATTAATTAATAATAAATTAGTGTCTTTTTTGTATTAATTTCGGCTCAGTTTTATCAAATTGAAAAATAATTGTTTAGAGTAAAAATATTAATTAATTAATTAATAATAAATTAGTGTGTTTTCTGTATCTATTTCTTCTCAGCAATAATAAAGAGAAATTAAGATTTACCTTCCTAAAAAAAATATATCAGAATTATCAAAATTGCGAGAAAACCATTAACATTTATAAAGTAGGAGGATCCGACGGTTCTTGATTAATCAAACCTTTGGGCTTCTCCTGAAACAAACCTTTTCATTTTTTATATTTTTTGGTGAAGAGTTCCGATGGAAGCCCATAGGGAATGGATATTCCTTTTGGGAGCTTTTGAATATAACCAAAATGCCTTGTAAAACAGCCTTTAAAAAATTCGAACAGCAAAAAATTATTCCCTTGTCCATTTCCAGTGATATATATATATATTAATATATATTATATATACTATATATAATAATATATATATATATATATAATATATATATAATATATATATATATATATATATATATATTATATATATATATATTATATTATAATAATAATAATAATAATAATAATAATAATAATAATAATAATAACAGGAAATAGAGTGGGAAGGTTTTGTTATGTTTTAGATTATCGAAAATATTATGGTCGTACTGCATAATGAATCACCCATAATTTCAGTTTAATATATTGTTGGGAAAGTATTAAGTTAGCCAAATTTACACTCTTTTACAAGTTGCTCAATTATGTTTTATGCTCAATTTTACTGGGGCCGGGGCCGGGGCTCTGGCCGGGGTTGCATAAAATTTGTAAGGAGGTCAAAAGCACTGAAATTTTAGGTTAAGAAATTAGATTTAATTATAAGGAATGAGTAGAATAGTCAACATTCACTTAAATTAATTATTATATGCATTTTTCAGAAAATTACAGATTTGTTTAATAAAAGTTTTAAAAAAAAACTACAAAAAATTTTTGATTTTTTTTCTGATTCACAATAGTTATTCAACAGGTTTACTTAGGTAAGACTCTAAGTTAAAGTTTTGAAAAATGTAAGATATAAAATTATCAATATAACCTGTATTTATACATGTCATTGTTATTTTATTGTTGTGTATCAAATTTATTCATTTATCTACATCATTTCAAAATTATTTTGTTTATACTTTCAGTCACTGTGACAAAGATCAGCTCAGCAGTATGGGAGTACTTTACAATGTTTCAGGATAGGCTGGAAATAGCTAAATGTAACATCTGTTCTGTCAGGAAATTAGAAGAGGACCTCCGGGTGCTCCATGTAAAAAAATTTCAACTAAATCTTTGTGGGGGCATCTAAAATCAAAACACAAAGATGAACTTTCACTAGCAGAAGAGGAGCGGTCGAAAGGAATAGAAAAGGAAAAGAAAATATTAAAAAAAAAAAAAAAACAAGAAAAAAATCTTAATTTTCTTATATTTTGTTTGATGTAATCCTCCATTAAAAAGTATAATTTACAATTTTAACCCTGGTTTTCTCTGATTATTAGCCGGGGCCAGTAAAAATAGCTGAGGTTGGCCAGTTCCGGGACCGGGGCCCCGCTCGGTCCATAAGGTTAAATAGCTTTAACCTTTACCATTCTCTCTTTCTTTCTTTTACTGTCAAGTATTACGGTGATTCTAATACTGAAGCGCTAGAAGTATTGAAAGCTTTCGATAGTTTTTAGCAGAAAGATTTTGATCCATGTTTTCCTTTTTCAAAAATGCATTTTTCTCTCTTACTTTATTTCTAATCGCTCTGCAGATACTGTTGTAGACGACCTATGTTTATCTTTGAAATCATTCATCAAAAGTGATTTTTGTCAAGGTTCTCTTCTAACTCATATCCTCTTATCCATTTTTAATAATGGCATAATTATATCGCTCCATTTCCTACCTGTCCACACCTATGATATAACCCTTTATTCATAATTCTTTTTATTTCAAAAATTTAAAAAAAAATTAAAAATAAAAACAAACGTAAATAACTGATGCTAGGAAGTTGTCATTGAAGCAACTAATCTTTCTTTTTCTGGTATTTTTAACTGAGGCAGAAACCAAGTATTTGTAATAAATGAGTGAAGCTCAATTACTTTATTAATCTAATTAACATAATCTTCCACACAAATAGAACATCTTCAAAAAACATAATTGAAACATTTCTCTTAATAATTTTTTTGTTAATTTCTTGACGTCTTTTTTGGAAGAAAAAAATCAAATTGCTCCAGTTGCTAAAGAAAACTTATAAAACATTAGATATTATGAGTAGTGTCTCAAACATCTTCGAAAAGTCCCAGTTTTTTGCTCTACATAGATTTGTCCTTTGCCTTCGTCTGAAGGATATACTCGTACAGTTTTCTTTAGGAATTTTCCTCCGACCCTATCTATCTATTTCGCCTTCGAATTGTTGCACCATTCCCCTTATGCAAGCACTATATCAATGGATGTTGAACTTTAAAAGTTCCTAACTACAAACCTCCTCCTTCAGGAAGAACTCGAATTGATTTTTATTTCCAGAACTGCTCTCCCAATCAAGTTCTCAAGACTCAAACTTAATTTCATTTCGTTATGAATTCTACGGGTTAAATTATCCCCCATTTTAATTTTCATATGCAGTTTCAAACGCTTTGTATAGCTCCTGTTCGCTGTATATTCAGAACTAATTTTGGTTTTCTCGAACTCTAGGTAATCTCAGGTACTCTTCTGGCCATCACTACTGGAAGTCTCTCTCTCTCTCTCTCTCTCTCTCTCTAATATATATATATATATATATATATATATATATATATATATATATATATATATATATATATATATATATATATATATATATATATATATATATATATATATATATATATATATATATATATATATATATATATGAAAAGGCAACGTGAAAATTAGATTTAAATTAAAAATAATTAACTGATAAAGGCGCGAATTTGAAAATAATATTCAAAGTAGAAAATCTTTTGTATTAATTTTCTTGTTTTTGAAAAAGAGCAAAATTTTCCTTTTTGAATTCGCGACTATTTTTTAATCACGTTTTTAACAAAGGAAGAAAAAAAAGAAAAGAAAAAAAAATCAAAAGACGCACTACGTCATAATTCATCATTTCTTTTGAATGGTTTTTAGGTTGGAGCGTAGCGTGCATTGCGGATTGTGACAAGGAATGAAGTTCAGTGAAAAGAACAATAAGTGTTTTTTTTTTTTTTTTTATCTTTTTCTTTTCTTCGTGAATGTTTTTTTTTATTATAATATATTCTATTCATATAATTGAAGTTTACGAAAAATGTTTAAGACCCTTAATGAATGCAAATTATTTTCAACTTTAATAAGTTAAGGTTTTAATGTTAATTTGGATATTCTTCTGTTTTTCAGAAATAATAATAATAATAGTCATTAATAAGTAATTATGAAAATAATAATAATGATAACAATAATAATAATAATAATAATAATAATAATAATAATATTATTATTATTATTATTTAAGTCAATCACCCCGTAGTTTGAGCCGTCTACCGTGGCTCAAACGGTAGGGTGATTGACGTGATTGAGGGCGCCTGTTCGATTCCTCTTGGGAATCCTAGGTATATACTACCTAGAAAAGTTCCTCTCCTTGAGTAGGGCAATGACCCGTGAGATGTGAACTTGAAAAAAAAAAAAATAAATAAATTTGGTTTGCAAATTGCCACTACTCACTAGCAGAGCTTTTCGATGAGTGTTTATTCATTAAAGTAGAAAGAGCTTTTTATGTATTATAAAGCCAAAGCATTTCGTGTAAAGGAGAATCTCGTTACCCGAAGGGAGAAAAATCTGAGGTCAGAAAAGGGAGGAGATGAAACGGATAGTTACAATTATGTGGTAGCTGCAAAAAATGATTATAGTTAAAAATCAGTGGGGCTTGAATATATATATATATATATATATATATATATATATATATATATATATATATATATATATATATATAATATATATATATATATATATATATATATATATATATATATATATATATATATATATATATATATATATATATATATATATATATATATATATATATATATATATATATATATATATATATATATATATATATATATATATATATATATATATTAATTTTTTTTTTTTTTTTTTTTTTTTTTTTTTTATTATTTTATTATTATAATTATTTTATTCTTATTTTTATTATTATTATTATTTTATATCAGAGATGATGGAATCAGAATCCGGATTCGTATTCGAATTTGGATTCGAAAGTTTTTCATGGATTCGGATTCAAGAACTGCAAAATTAGTTGGATTCGGAGTCGGAGGTCCCGGATTTCAAATTCGGAAGTGAATCACTGCTCTCTATACTCCATTTCCTTTGGGTTTCCTCTCTTTGGTTACTCATATCTAGTTTTCACTCAGAACGTTCTATATCAGCACTTGCTTATGAAGCTCCCTGAGGTTCTCTGAAGTGGTGTTGAAATTTCTTCACTCCACTCCAGTTGTTTGCACTTTATATAGGGGGTTGTCAGTCCGTGTGTGGAGCATATTTCACACATTTGGAGTATTTCCGTTCACACAGCTCTCCTTGAAAAGGTGAAATGTTGGGATTTTCCTCTTAACTATTTGGTCTTGCTTTCTCAGTACCTTTTTTTGTTGTTGCGTCAACCTTAATGTAACTGCCTACTTAATATCATATGGAAATGGTGAAGATGCAGAGGATCATATGGAGATGGTGAAGATGCAGAGGATCATATGGAGATGGTGAAGATACAGAGGATCATATGGAGATGGTGAAGATGCAGAGGATCATATGGAGATGGTGAAGATGCAGAGGATCATATGGAGATGGTAAAGATGTTGTCTATTAATATTACACTCGTTGCTGCCGTTGTTGATAATTCAGACTTAAGAAATATAAGTTAAAAACGAGATGGCCGCTTAATCCAAATATAGTGATCAGAGAAGAAGAAGAAATATGAGTTATGTTGATGATTTCACGTATCCAGTGATTGTACTTGAAGACCTTCAGCCTTTAGAAAGAAGAGGGTTCCATGTCTCCGACATTCAAAAGAGGATTTGTACCTTTGGTATTCGAATACAGATAGGGCTGCAATGCCCCGTGCCTCCCGCGTCTTCAAGGAACCCCTTAGGAAGGAACAGAAGAGACCTCCGGCTTCAAAATCTACGAGTCACCAAAATTAATATCAGGGAAGAATGTTAAAAGGTGATCCTTCAAAGTGTTTACGAAAAGGATGGGTAGGATACGCATTTATTTAGACTGCTCCGTCCCTTTAAATTTGGCCACGGATGAGCATGAAACGGGGATAGCCCATTAATAGCCACCCTTCCATCTTTATCTAAACACCTCAAGGAAAGAGTGGCGTAGCCACTCTTTGGGGGATTTCTTTTGAGGGATCCTTTACTTCAAATAGGTTTAGATATTTGCAAGGAATGGGGCTAGCCCTATTTAAGACTGTCCCTCCAGGGGACTATCTAAATTCTAAAATATAGCCAGAAAAGAATGTGGGCTACGCATCCTCTTTTGGAAGGTTTCTAACCCCTCAAAACAAGTTTAGGAAAGAGAATGAAATGGGGTTAGCCTATTTATTACCGTCCCTCCAGGATGCAACTTAAAATACCTTCAGCAAAGAGAGTGTCTACCCACCACTTTTTTGGGTTGAAAGATCCTAACAATTTTTTGCAACATTTGCAACAATGCTATGCGTGAAAGATCCTAACATTACAACATTACTCCCTAGCGAAGATCCTGGCCTTGCAACATTTGCGACATCGACAGATGTCGCAAATGTTGCAAGGCCAGGAAGGCCGTTTATACTACTTTCTTCATTTTTGTTAATCTTTTGCTGTGGCTCTAGACACAACAAAAGCATTTTATAGCTTGTTATTAACAATCATTAATATCAGCAATAACTACAAGTTCTTTTTTTAGAAACGAAATCGCTAAGCTAACACAATTGAATGAACGCTACATTGTTACTGGTTCGTAGCTTTGTCTTCTCAACGGCTATATCCTATTTATTGACTTTGAGTACAGTTCAGCTACCTCACGAATATTATGACAAACCTTTTTTTTCCCTTTATGGTTTCAGACATAATGAAACACGGTATATATATAATATATATATATATATATATATATATATATATATATATATATATATATATATATATATATATATATATATATATATATATATATATATATATATATATAAAATCTGGAAAACTTCCATGATTTCCATTGAGAAATTTTTTCAGGTAAATCAAAAATAAGCAACATGTCTTTGCCGCGTATTCTACATAGGCACAATGAGGGAAAGAAAGGAAAAGGGAAAGTCCCAAGTGTGTCTCCCCTCGTCCTTAATCAGCAGTGACAGATATAACATTTTTATCATTCAAATAACAATTTAATATGTCAAATAAATATCTTATTCAATAACTATCATGTAGGATATGATATGTCGATAGTATATATATATATATATATATATATATATATATATATATATATATATATATATATATATATATATATATATATATATATATATATATGCAAGTTGAAGGAATAAATTCTAATTTACTGCTAACTAAGTTGCGAACCTTTATGGCAGGGAAGCCGTTTGGAAAAAGAATTGTAATAGAAATATAAGCATACAAAACTCATAATCCTTTGAAAAAAAACACCTTCCTTCCAACAATTTAGATCCAATAAAATCGGGAATTCTTACACTTGAAGCTGAAACAAGAGATGAAGAGGTTAAAATACGAGGCTGATCACATTAAAGAGGAAAAAAAGGTTTTAGAATAATTGAACAATGATCAAATATTATTTTTAAAAATGTTTTTATACATGTTGAATTTCTGTGTCAATAAATAATGAATTTTATTTTTTAAACTCGACTCTTAAGAGTATATGGATAGATGCTTGTCTTTTATGACTCTATTTAAATGTATATATTTTCAAATTGGTAAATGTGGAATATTTTATCTATGTTATATATATATATATATATATATATATATATATATATATATATATATATATATATATATATATATATATATATATATATATATATATATATATATATATTAGGTAGTAAATAGATTCGCCGTTCTTTGATACGCTGATAGGAGCGCCTCTAGGGCTATCTCCCCTTCCCTCTTCCCCCAGCCCAAGTGGCCCCAACATCAGCAGCAATCAGTCACTCCACCACGAAAGCTCAACCACTTCTCCACCCATAGAGAGGAAAGCAACTTAAAGCCACCGACAACCCGATTGTTTAGTGCCACTCAGCCGAAAACGGTGACTGGCATTTGGAAAGAAAATTCCCGTCCAAAGAAAGAATGAAAGCGCAGGCCAAGTGACGGAGAAAATTGCAGGCACGATGCTTTCAGAAATACTTTGAAAGGCACCATTGTAGGCACCATGCCTTCTGAAAGATTTTGAAAAGGCCCCATTGTAAGCATCGTGCCTTCTCAAAGGTTCTGAAAACCCCCATTGTCGCAAATTTCTCTTTCCCTTCTCATTTCCCCTTTCTTTCCTTCGTGCGGCTACCCCCTAACCCCTCGATCCCCTTCGAGACCCCTCAGACCCCCTCTCTCTTTTCAAAGTAGGCAAGCCAGAAATTGCCTTTTCTTCAGATCCAAAATCCAAAAGTCTTCATTGGAGGCATTTCAAAAAGGAAATAAATGTCTAGTTAAAAAGAAATGAAAAAAAAAATCATACACAATGAAACAGAACGGCGAAAGTAATAAAAAAGAAAGTTAAAAAAAAATAAAAATAAGATGAGGAGCGGACTTGAATAAAGGGTAAAAAAAAAAAAAAAAAAAAAAAAAAAAAAAAAAAAAGGGTAAAAAAAAAAAAAAAAAAATTTAAAAGATTAAGAATGGGAAAAATGTTGTGGTTTGATAAAATTAACAAAGGAATAAAATTTTTTCTCTACTCTACAATACAAAATATTTTCCAATAATCATAAAATATAGATTATTCATTCATCCTACGGAACATGTTCATAATTTGTTATTTATATATATTATATATATATATATATATATATATATATATATATATATATATATATATATATATATATATATATATATATATATATATATATATATATATATATATATATATATATATATATATATTATTGTATGTGAAAGAGAGAGGGAGTAAAAACAAAAATGTTTTTAATTATCTTTCCCAGAAGTTGAAAACGATTGAACTAAAGAAGAAAAATGTGAGTCTTTGCCTGGTTAATGAAAGAAGGACGAGGGATAATTCTGTAACTCTTTCAATTGGCGCTCCACTCCTTTGTTGTCCTTTCCCTCAAATTCTAAGAAAACATATTCAGGGAACTAAAAACTAAACAAATTCAATTTGAATCTCTCTCTCTCTCTCTCTCTCTCTCTCTCTCTCTCTCTCTCTCTCTCTCTCTCTCTCTCTCTCTCTCTCTCTCTCTCTCTCTCTCTCTCTCTCTTTTATATCTTTATAATATATATATATATATATATATATATATATATATATATATATATATATATATATATATATATATATATATATATATATATATATATATATATATATATATATATATATAGAAAGTAGGGCGGTTGGGCACAGATTGTGCGTCCGCGCATTGACTTTTTTATTCTTGTTGAAAAATATGAAAGAAAGAGCGTATAATTAGACTTACGAAAGAGACTGTAAAACGAAGCCCACGAGGCTCAACTTTTGTAAAATAAACCTCCACATAATAAATAATACAAAAACTTATTTGATTATATAAACAACAATGATAGGATGAAGATTAGAAGAAATTAAAAAGATTCGAAGAAATATCGGTAAGAACTTATGTATTATGTAGAATAGCAGAAAATTTGTCTGGAGGGCCATATATATATATATATATATATATATATATATATATATATATATATATATATATATATATATATATATATATATATATATATATATATATATATATATATATATATATATATATATATATATATATATATATATATATATATATATATATATATATATATATATATATATATATATATATATATATATATATATATATATATATATATATATGTGTGTGTGTGTGTGTGTGTGTGTGTGTTTCTTAGTTTTCACTTTCAGTCGTTTCTACTTCATTTCAGACATCTCTAAATAATATTTCATTCCTTCCAAAGATTTAAATGAACATTTTCAGTTTGAATAACACAGTCGGTTTTTCCTTTATGTTTTTTTTTCCTTTATTCTGGAAGTTACGTAAAATATATTTTGCACCTCTGAGTTGCCAAACTCAATGCAAATATTAAAAAAACAAAAATAATTAAAAAAATTGGGTGTTATAGGACTAGTACATTGACTTTAAAAATGTAAACAGGACAACAATAACTTGATTGTAAAACGATTTATCGAGACTCAAAATAGTCATAAATTTTTTTTAGTTATTATGTAGCATTCAAATGCATGACAAACGAACGTATCTTTACCGTACCTTAGGGACCGCCCGGGGTTAGAATTTTGCCGGGGCCAGGGCCAGTCTCCCAAATTTGGTCGTGGACGGGGCTCAGACCGGGGTTGTCTAAAATTTGTAAAGAGATCAAAAGCACTTAAATTTTAGGTTAAGAAAATTAGAATATTTTTAATTGAGATTAATTTAATTATAAGGAAGTAGAAGAATAGCCAACATTCACTTGAATTAATGATTATATGCATTGTTGCCGAAAAAAAAAAAAATCAGAAAATTACAGAATTTGTATAATGAAAGTTTGAAAAAACTATAAGAATTTTGAAAAAATATTTTTGATTCACAATAGTTATTCAACAGGTTTACTTAGGTAAAATGAAAAAAAATATATATGAAAATGAAAAAAATTATCAACGATGACTCTCTTGCTATCTTCCCAAACTGTCAATACTGGCAAGAGTATATTTGGGCCCACCAGCAAGCTCCAGCGCCAGTGAAGAGGATTTAGAATAGGAAAATCAGTTCAAAAAGATAGAATCAAACTATTGCCAAAAAAATGTAGAAATGTTAATGTTTTTAAAATACAATCTTAGAACAGTAACATATTCAACGTCACTGCCCTCTGTTCCTCAATATTTTACACCCTCAAATTCTAAAACATATGATGTAAATGTTCGAGAAGATTCTGATTAGTGAATAGTGATTTAAGTGGATGAATTGTTTGTTTCCTTTTTTTATGTTATACTCATTTTGCCACACCCAATATGTAACTAAGGAGTAATGGAATTAAAATCTTAATTTTCTTATATTTTGTTTGATTTAATCCACCATTAATAAGTATAATTTGAAATTAATCCCGGCAGGTAAACCCCAGTTTTCCCTGATTATCCGGGGCCTTGGACCCGGTCGGTCGATATTGTACCCCCACTTCGGTGAGTGGTCAAGTATAAAAAATCAATTAGAAAACATATATATTTAAATTAACATCGTACGTTTGGCACATTAGTGATACTGAATCGTTCTGGGATTTAGTTACGTAGAGAATCTCAGTCCAAATAGATTTTTTATTTATTTATTATTACAATATATTACAAGAAAATTTGAAATAAAAGTCATTGACTTTATATGAAACACAAAAGAAGCATAAAAATGAAGTGTTCAGATTTTTACTTTACGATACGTTTGAATTTGAAGGAATTAGAGACAAAGTTTCGATGCAAATATAGGAAATACCCGATTTCGTTTAAATACGTTTTGTTTACATTAAAAAAGAAAACATGTTAGAATTTCGCATCTATAGTGTTATTGAAAAAAAAAAAAAGTTTAAAAATGCGAGTTTGTTGGTTGGAATAGATTTCTTTTACTTTAATAAATATTTTTCTTGCAACGCACATCTTGGTAGTTTTATCTGGAAACTGTTACGAGGTGAGTAATGAGTGTGATTTCTGTTACTGTTATTATAATTATAATTATTTTTTTTTTTTTTTTTTTTTTTTTTTTTTTTTTTTTTTTTTTTTTTTTTTTTTTTTTTTTTTTTTTTTTTTTTTTTTTTTTTTTTTTTTTTTTTATTTTATTTTAAAGTATGTAAATTGTCCAACTATTAAGAGAGCAGCAAAGTTGGCTTTTAACTATACACGTTTATTTTAAGTACGATAGTTTCTTTTATATCTACAGTTTGATTAAAAAGGGTCTTTAGTTAATTAAATAAAGATTATTATTATTATTATTATTATTATTATTATTATTATTATTATTATTATTATTATTATTATTATTAGTGTTATTATAGTAAATGATATAATTATCAAGGTTAAAAACTACTAATACTATCATTAGTATTACTACAGTTTTTGTTACTTTAATAGTAGCATATTATTTTTGTTTTTTATTAAATTAATTAAAATGTTATATATATGAAACACTAGAGTTCAAAGGAAACTACCGTTTCAGAGAACGGGACAGACACATTATTATTATTATTATTATTATTATTATTATTATTATTATTGTTGTAGTTGTTGTTGTATTTTGTGGTAAAGGACTTACTGTAAAACTGAAAACCTGTAACTACTATCTGTAAATAAAAATTGGAATTATTATTATTATTATTATTATTATTATTATTATTATTATTATTATTATTATTTATTTTTGTTTTATCAATTTGCGCAATCTATTTGAATGATACTATTAAAAAAAATGTTGTTATAACAGTTGGGTGATATCGTTTATTAAAAACGGAAAACATTCTCGTCTCTATTTATAACCACAATTTTAGTAGTTCAAAAAAACAATAATAATTTATTATGTAGGGTCTTAGTAGAAGTAACCAGTCAACTATCAATCTACCAATCACGAGGTCTTAGTAGTAGTAACCAGTCAACTATCAATCGGCCAATCATGAACGCTTGTTTCGTGACTATTTAAAATTGAAGTTGAAAATGCCATTAAATTTATTTTCTCACAACACCACACACACACACACACACACACACACAATATATATATATATATATATATATCATATATATATATATATATATATATATATATATATATATATATATATATATTATATATATATATATATAATATATATATATATATATATATATATAATATATACCGGAGTGCTATTGATTTTGTAGAATACCAACAACAATAATGAAACGGAATCCTATTCTTTCAATTTAATTTTAATACGAAATGAGGCAAAAAAAAAAAAAAAAAAAAAAAAAAAAAAACCATGGCGGCTACCATCATTTTGCGAGAACAATGGTAATCCGTTTCTCTTTTATAAAGCAAAGAATCGATTGGTAAGAAATTTTATGCTCACGCACTTGCCTTTTTTTTATTCTTTTGATGGATTGTAGATAAATATTTTACTTTATACGTTAATTAAAAACTACTGCTCCTCCAGCAGAAGAAAAGGTAATTTCGAGGTGAAATTTGAAAGTGACGTGGCAGAGTAATGACTAAAATCAATCATATTAAGTTGATTATTCATAAGGTGTAAATGAGATTGTTCAAAATTTGTTAGCTGATCATTTTAGGTGAAATATGACCATACTTGTCCCCATATATATATATATATATATATATATTATATATATATATATATATATATATAATATATATATATATATATATATATATATATATATATATATATATATATATATATATATATATTATATATATTGGGTATTCACCATAACTCACGGGCAGAGCCCTGTTCGAGGAGTCTGGTTCTTAGTCAGGGGAAATTGACTTATATGTTATTTCTGACTAAGTTGACAAGTTACACAGATTATTTTGGGTTTTTGGATAGGGAAACCCTGCTCCGGTACAGCCCAGTCAAGTATATTTTTAACCATCTGTGGGCGTGGTTTCGAATCCTTGATAGACAGACCTTCTCTGTAGGAACAATTTAGAGAGAATGTGATATT
>SEYY01020373.1:0-20000 GCA_009176605.1 Armadillidium nasatum | reverse complement strand
TGACTCTGGCGACACGAATTTCTACAGTTTCATCCTTTCTCTGCCCAACTTTCTGATCCTAGGCTTGGCCACTATGCTCAATTTATCATACACCATAGTAGTAAAGTTGGGAACACTTCCTTTTTCTATTTTCCCAATTTCCTATGACTTGCACACCTTCAAACGCCGTATTTCGAAGCATGGCAGCCTTTTATTTAATTTCAAGTCCTTTAAACGCCAAATTCTATACAAATTATCATTAATAAATATAGCAAAGTAAAATACCACAATAATAATAATAATAATAATAATAATAATAATAATAATAATAATAGTAACGAAATGGAACAGAGCGTTGAAAAAGAAGTAAATTATAGCTAAATTTTGAATCTTTTGTGCCTTCGATCAATGAGGTGTTCGGATTCATTTGATTCAATTCACTTGTTCTTTTCACGTTGGAATCTGCCACAGTCTATGAAAGGCTTTTCACAGCTTCAGATTTGCGGGGCGTCGATACGACTCCGCACACGCGTCGCGGTCACGTGTTCTGCTTGATGACGTGCATTCGTGTGCGCTTGTTTGCGTTTTTGTTGTCCGACTTTAGATATTAAAAGCCTTTTCATATCTTTTTAAATTATGCATGATATATATATATATATATATATATATATATATATATATATATATATATATATATATATATATATATATATATATATATATATATATATATATATATATATATATATATATATATATATATATATATATATATATATATATATATATATATATATATATATATATATATATATATATATATATATATATATATTAAAAATGTTAAGGAAAACAAAATATCATTTTCAATACTTTGTTCGTTCATTAATCATTATAGAATCTATTTACATAGAACAG
Source organism: Armadillidium nasatum (assembly GCA_009176605.1). Lineage (NCBI taxonomy): Eukaryota > Metazoa > Arthropoda > Malacostraca > Isopoda > Armadillidiidae > Armadillidium > Armadillidium nasatum. The sequence goes on along the minus strand of SEYY01020373.1, from coordinate 19,103 downwards.
GAAATCAATGTAGTATTACGACAATTCCTATTACTTGGCTATTCACTTCATTTAATTAATAAACAATATTTTAAAGCAAAATTATATTTACACAACGGCCAAAAATCTATACCATTTGATATTCGTAAAAATACAATTGTTCTACCATATAATGAAACAATTAGATCCTTACAATATGCCATAGATAGCCACATAGTCATCGGCATTTGAATAGATAGGGTTAGATGAGCAACTCAAAAGATTATTAAAAAAAAGTAGGAATAGAGTAGACAGAACCCTGAGGAACACCAATATTGCCAGGAAATGAAGAAGTCACCCCATCAACAGCCGAAATTGAACTATTAGAAAGAAAGTTAGACATAAGTAAGCAAAAAGAAAGAGGGAAGCTTGTAAAGCAGTGATGCATATCATATCCAGTCTAATGCCTTAGATGTGTCAAGCCCCACTACACAAGTCCCCCCATGGTCCCTAAGGGCAGAAGACCATAAATCTGTGAGATTGGAAAAATATCACCAGTAGACCTCGAACGTCGAAAGCCATACTGATTATCAGAATTAGAAAGATTATCAGAATGGACTGATTATCAGAAAGAAGGGAATGGGATTCCAGATGATCTAAGAAGTGAGAGTTGAGAAGGGTTTCAAAAATCTTAGACAAAATACAAGTGAAAGCTATAGGGCGATAGTTAGAAGGATCAGAGCGGCTACCTTTCTTCGGAATAGGTTGACTAATGAGCGCTTTCAACACTGAGAGAAAGAACTAGTATTTAGGCATAGAGAGAAAAGTTGAACGAGGGACGAAGTCAGCTCAGAAGCCCACTCCCTTAAAACTTGGGGAAGAATGTCATTCAGGCCGCTTGCCTTCCTAACGTTCTTAGACTTCAGATGCCCATGCACCTGATCAAATGTAATCACAGGTAAAGGCATAGGACATCTGAGAGGAGAAGTAGGAGGAGAATTGCCGGAGTCGTTCGGGTTATATTAGAGGTGAACAGGAGGCCGAAGAGATTAGCCTTTTCAGTTGAAGTGTCACCAACAGAACCATCAGAGCGAATAAGAGAAGAAAAGGAAGATTTTATATATATATATATATATATATATATATATATATATATATATATATATATATATATATATATATATATATATATATATATATATATATATATATATATATATATATATATATATATATATATATATATGAAAAAAAATTATTCTATCCAAAAAAAAATAAAATATTAGACCACAAATTAATAACTTTCAAAATTTTATACATCCACATTTAATAATTGCGGATGCGGATATTGCAAAATCATGAAATGCGGATGCTGATGTCAAAGTTTAATGCGGATGTTATGCGGATGCGGAAGTCACACACATCACTATATATATATATATATATATATATATATATATATATATATATATATATATATATATATATATATATATATATATATATATATATATATATATATATATATATATATATATATATATAATGACTGCGGTATTTAAAGAATGCCAGAGTTTGCTGAAAATATTACATAATAATAATAATAATAATAATAATAATAATAATATCCTGATAAGTAGTGTAAACATAAAAGAATAAGTAATAGCCAAATGATAGTTATATCAGATTATAATCAAGTCTTGATGAAGAGCGACTCTATGATTTTGCCATACACGTTAGATTAATATGATTTAATTACTGAGAATGTTTCAGAGGATATCGTATGTGATGTTGTGGGACTGGATATTTTCTTGTGAATAAAATGAAGAAGGATTCGTGATTGGATAAAGACCTTCCTGTGCGAAAATTGAAACCTATTTGCTTTGCAGTCTTTGATTAATTATTTATCAATTTCTGTATATAGTTTCCCCATACATAGCTGGTTTTGTAGTCTGTATATAAATATTTATAAATGATAGAGGATCTACCTCTCTTTGGTACCATAGTAAATTCAATGCTTTGAGGAGGATTATAGGCAAATTTGACATCAAATTTCTAGAAGGAAGGCATTAAGATTTCTTTAAGTAATATCGATAAGTCCACAGGACGAGATCCAAGGCATATTAATTACCCATAGATTTTGTTTTTGTGTGCATCGTATGATAGTGTTTTTTGGAAGAACGATATTTTTCAGGTAAGATTATTTTTTCAGATCTATCGACTTTGGAAATAAATCGGGAGTATTTTATCTAAAACAGAAAAGAGAGTCTGAAAAATTTACTCATTATTTGTCCTGTAAAAAATTAATGTATTTAAAGAGGATTTTTAATATTTGTTTTTATCACTAATCATTTTCCTTGATCTGTTTCTGATGACCAACCTGAATGATATCACTCTTTTATTCTTTTGATGATTTATTTACTTTTAGAATTGTTATGAGGTATATATATATATATATATATATATATATATATATATATATATATATATATATATATATATATATATATATATATATATATATATATATATATATATATAAAATATAACAACATTTAAACATCATACATCCTTTTTAGAAACTGTATTTTGAAATGGCACTAAAATGAGAACAGTTTCCCTTAGGCACTCGCCCCTAATTGCCACTTGGAATTTGACGGCTTCCGGTAGTGGGGTTGTAGAGTCAAGGAAGTACCGACCTTGTCTGGTGCAAGGTAATCTTTCTTCATCATTTTAAAGCATTAGAGGCCTTTATTCCAATTTTCATTTTCATTTTATCTACACTTCGCCACTTATTTTTGACCAAACAGCAAACTGTACTCTGTTCCCTAATTACTGTTTATTTCCTCAATTTTCAGTCAAAAACATATTTGTTTTCAATGCCTCTAAAATTCAATCCCTTCATCGAAGTACTCGACATAATCTTCCATACAACTATAACATATTCGAGAAACACACAACTCGAACCTTCTGCTTTTAAAATTCTTGGTGTTTCTTTTTCTCGGAAGGATCACAATTATTTCTTTTTCTAAAGAAGCTTCTAATAGATTTGATGTTCTGAGGTTCTTTCAAAATTTCTTCACACTACCCCAGTTGCTTGATCTTTATTAGGGTATCATGCACCTCTGGATGGACATGACTTATACATCGAGGGTGGTTCCACTTACCCAACTCTCCTTGAGTAGTTGGAGTTAAGAACGTTTGTCTTATCAACTGTTCCATTCTCACTAACTCTCTCCAATCTTTATCTGCTCATCGAATATCGCTATTACATCGAATTTAGTTCTTTTGAACTCTCTAGTCTCATACATGCTCCAATAAGAAGGACTTGTCCTGTAGATCTCCCTACACAGTTTTATCCCCATTTGTCGGGACATTTCACCCTTCGGTTTGACCGAGGTTCTAGATGTTTCCCTACCTCTGGTGGATTTTGGTAGAGGATATATATATATATATATATATATATATATATATATATATATATATATATATATATATATATATATATATATATATATATATATATATATATATATATATATATATATATATATATATATATATATATATGTATATATATAAAATGTAAAGTATAAAGATTGTCCTGTATTGTTATTGCTCAAAAAGTTTTAAAAGATTGTTGATTGTTAGGTATTTTTAATTGTATGACATGAGTAGAATTTGATATTAAAATTAAAATTATATATTTGAAAAAAAAACAAAACAAAAAAAAAATATATATATATTATTTATATATATATATATATATATATATATATATATATATATATATATATATATATATATATATATATATATATATATATATATATATATATATATATATATATATATATATATATATATATATATATATATATATATATATATATATATATATATATATATATATATATATAATCAAAATCTAAATACATCATCAAAAACATAAAACATAGATATTGCTTTACATTAAAGAATTTTGAATAATAGTTACAAAGGGTGACATCGGGGTGTTGAGCGCATGCGTAATAGATGCAGATAAGGGTGGCTTTGTCTTCAGAATAATAGGAAAAGAGGCTCTTTCGTAGTTGATTCTTTTGTTACCAATATCTCCGCTAGAGGGACTCAAAACTTAACAAAAGGTTTATATATATACTTATACAGAAAAGAATTCCAAGTTCGTATAGTTTCTTTTCATAATTTGGAGGGAAATTTGGTTATATACACGTACGTCAATAATAAAATTTGTGTACATGAACGTATTTGTGTTTTATTAGCACACGTTATGTATAATAAAAGTTTTAACATTCGGAATATATCTAAAATGTTCCGTTTGAATGTTGAATGCTCCTTTTTTCTAACACAGAATACGCGTTCACATACACACACACACACACACACACAAAAAAAAAAAAAAAAAAAAAAAAAAAAAAAAAAAAAATATATATAATATATATATATATATATATATATATATATATATATATATATATATATATATATATATATATATATATATATATATATATATATATATATATATATATATATATATATATATATATATATATATATATATATATATATAAAACAAAAAATATGCGTCAATTTTAAAATAAAAATTGCTTTCGCCAGGGCTCGAACCTGGGACCTTCTGCGTGTAAAGCAGACGTGATAACCACTACACTACGAAAGCCACGAGAAACAGTTAGTGAAATATTTGTATTTAAACAATTTATCTTTTAACAAAGTTTTCAATTTGTATTTATAAATAAACAGTAATGAGCTTGTCGTGTTAATGATTAATAATTAAAAATATACACATCATTAATCAATATATCGGAAAATTGCATCAAAGTTCAATTATAATATATATATATATATATATATATATATATATATATATATATATATATATATATATATATATATATATATATATATATATATATATATATATATATATATATATATATATATATATATATATATATATATATATATATATATATATATATATATATATATAAAAGAGGAAGCTTATTAATTTAATTAAGAAATATCTGCAATAAAAAATAGCATATCTTCATTTATTCAAGAATTCATTTTTAACATTTTTTTCCATTTTCTTTTTATTCGCCCCTTTTATAAGACTGACAGTCTAGCAGCAGTTGCTTCCTCTTTTTCTATTGATGGGCTCGGAGTCTCTCTTAGTCCACACGCTTAGTTACTTCTCAATGGGTAGAGCTTTCATACGATTTTCTTTTCTCTCTTAAAATCTATCTAATTCTGCCAGCATTAATATTTCCTTAAGTTTCCCCTCTTTTCGTTTTCTACTTCGTTTTCTTTAAATGCTTTAGGAACGGCTATAAAAATTTTGATTTTTTTTTTTTTCCCCTTTCAAAATTTAAATTGTATATATATATATATATATATATATATATATATATATATATATATATATATATATATATATATATATATATATATATATATATATATATATATATATATATATATATATATATATATATATATATATTATATATATATATATATATATCAGTGATGGGAGAATCCGGCAACTTTCGAATCCTAATCCAGCTAATTTTGAATTTTTCGAATCCGAATCCGAATCCAGGAAAATATATATATATATATATATATATATATATATATATATATATATATATATATATATATATATATATATATATATATATATATATATATATATATATATATATATATATATATAATATATATATATATATATATATATATATATATATATATATATATATATACACCTTTTTTCTCACCATCCATCCTATTAGGCGTGCCTGTCAGGTGGTTTTCTTCTAGATCCCCAAACTAGTGGTAGGAGTGATATGTAAAACAGCTTTTCTTTTCAAGCTGCCTCAGCCTGTCTGTTTGAGAAGACTGTCGCAACAACCTCCATAGTTTCTCATGATACAGATTTTTTTTTTTTTTTGATTTACACCTCGTGGGATTTCTCCCCAGACTTTTCCAAATATAAGTACACTATAAACAAAAGTTTAAAATGGTTCCCAGCTCCTTGAAGGAAACGAAGAAAATCTTTTATTGTCCTGACTGCGATGAAATAATAATATATATATATATATATATATATATATATATATATATATATATATATATATATATATATATATATATATATATATATATATATATATATATATATATATATATATATATATATATATATATATATAAACAATACTTATTACTTAGTTAGGACAAATGACCTTGTCCCGTAAGGACCTTAATTTGATGGGATTCGCTCTCTAAAACAAAAATGAAAAATGTTTTATTAATTTGGTTCAATAATTCCATGTTGAGGAAATTTAAAAGTGTCAGAGCAAATATTTAAAAGCTAGAAAAGAGCTAGCAAAAATATTTAGTATTTTAAATCGTAATATTGCTTATAATAGCAAGAATATAACAAGGAAGTTCTATAATAATTATGTTAAGCAGAATTGAATGATGTACACAAGTTTGTACAGTTCTTTACTAAGAAACTATATTGATTTGTTCGAGGCAGCACAACATGGAATGTTCCAAGGTTTTTGAAAATAAGAGTTATGAGATGAGTTTGAAGAAACTGGGCTAATGATATGTGGAAAGAAGATTTCTTTTCGTGAATTTAAGTTTAAAAAAAATTTTGAGCCTCCGATTCTGTTGAGATGAGTAAATTTTTCATGCTAGAGCTAGACGATAAGGTGAGAACTAATGGTCATAATAGAAATATAAAGAGGATATCATTTGGTATGCATTTGAAAAAAATACTTCACTAATTAAGTAATTAATTTATGCAATGATTTGCTTTTGATTGTAGTAGTTTTTAGTTCATTTTTAAATAGGTTGGATAATTTTATGAATGATTTAGGTATTATATTTATAGGTAAATAAAAATTATATATATAATTCAAATTATTGGGAGTAATTGTAGATATTACTTTTGCAATATCTTCTTAACATAAATTGCATGTAATATGGAATGGGATAATGCTTACAAATTCTTGGTTAGATTTTATTCGGAGTTAATGGTTGAATATTTGGTAATATTCTCTTTTAACTTAAATTTCTTGTATTGAGGACTGAGATGGGAGCCTTGATGGTTTCTTATGTCTATGATTTTCTTATATTCTTATACTTTCTGTGAAATTAGACTTTGTGAATTTGAAGTTGTACAAGTACAGATCTTTCTACTTATAAGGAATATGAGATTCTGTAGTATACCTGTATTGGATGATTATCCAGGATTATTACTTGTACAGTATTGCATTTCAAATAATATGTTCTGCACCTGGCAAAGTCATGATTTACATTATACGAGTTAGGTAGAAAAAATGTTTTAAAGCAGTATATACTGTACATAGCCTAATATATTGAAAACGTACCGCAGTTGGAGCTTAAATTACGACCAAATGGGACTACAAACTTATATGTTATTGGAGATGTCTCAACGGACGAAGCGTTTTGTCTATGTGCACAATACCTCTGATTTTCTCTCGTAGACAATTGTGGAAAAGAATCGTTTTCAATACCTCATAAACTCAATAAATTCAACTATTTACACTCTGACTTTTTTATATGCGGTTCACTAATGAATTATCAGGCATTTCACCAAACACTCACACCTAATACAATAACCGTGTAACATAGTACATTAAATTTTGAAAAAAAAACTAACCAGCAGCGAATAATTAAACCCTGATCTTTCTCGCATTGTCGTTTTCAGCATCTTAAAAACTCTTTCCTTTATCTGTTTATTCGAAACAATCTTCTACAAAACTATATGACACTTTCTAAACACAAATCTCAAACTTTTCAATGTACTTTTAAATTATTGAGTTTTCTTTTTCTCGTGATCTTTCTAAAAAGAAAGGGATAGTTTTTTTCAAGAGGTTAGGTATTCTAAGGCAGAGTTTCTCAAAATGAGAGTCATGAGATAGGTTCAGGAGGATCGCGAGAAGTTTTGAATCTATTAAAACAAAGTATCGATCAAGTCTGAAGAACATAGAAATTGTATTGAGACTCACTGTCACCGATATCAAGTACAGACTTCATGTTTTGTGTTAGAATATGTCGTCACACCAGTCCCAATAGAGGTTACCTTAATATTATACTTTTAGCCTTTAATAAAATTTTTCGTTTGTGTTTATTCAATTTAATTTTTATTGTTATGGTAACTAGAAAACTGAGTCATGGAAGAAGTTTCAGAAGCCCTGGTCTAAGGTACAGTCGTGAACAAAAGTTCGTTCCTATTAGGCTGGAAATAAATATTTATATAAAATGGAAATCATTTCATAAAAGCTCTATTTTGAATAAAAAGACAATAAAAACATTGAGAGGGGCTTAATTGAACTGTTTTTGGCTGAACCTGAAATGATCCCCATTTTATATAAATTTTTATTTCCAGCCTAATAGGAACGAACTTTTGTTCACGACTGTTCCTACTGAACTTATTCATTTACAGAAGTTACTCACAAAACTCCAGTTGAACTGGCTGAGAATAAGTACGTTGTGAGTCTTTATATGAGAGAGCAACAACTAGAAAAAGATCTATCACAATGTAATAATAATTATCGGGACAAAGATGGTCAAGTTAAAATCCTTTGATGACACGTCGTTGTGTACTCAAAAATTGTTTATATATATATATATATATATATATATATATATATAATATATATATATATATATATATATATATATATATATATATATATATATATATATATATATATATATATATAATATATATATATATATATATATATATATATATATATATATATATATATATATATATATAATATATATATATATATTTTTTTTTTTTTTTTTTTTTTTTTTTTAATATATATTTTTAAAATATTAACATGAAGGTTAATAATGTCATGCAGTTCTTTCTTGAACTGGAATCTAAGCCCCTCCCCCATTTTAAAGACCCACCATTAAAAGGGGTCCATTCACCCTCCGCTTCTTTTCAGGTTCTTTTATGAGTGGTCTCTGAGGCTTGACGGATTTGATACAGCCGCCATTGAAATGTCAAAAAGAATATATTCTATAGTATTTGAAAGGATGAAAAGACTTAGAGATTATATTGCTTATAATACTCGAATATATATATATATATATATATATATATATATATATATATATATATATATATATATATATATATATATATATATATATATATATATATATATATATATATATATATATATATATATATATATATATATATATATTCTTAAACCGATTAGTCAACTCAACATTTTTCCACTCATTTCAAATGTGCTCCCTCTGTTGCATTTAGAATATAAGATCTGGATAAGATTTGCCGGGAAGTGGGCGGGAGGGTCTCTTCACACTTTTGAAATTCAATTCTTTTTAAAAATGCCGCTTCTTCACATCTTCCTATCAAAAACACCTCCCAACTTTCCTATCTCCTTCGACGGCGCTCCTGTAAGCAACAAAAACATTCTTGGTCTGAACATAAACAACAAACTGTCTTCGAAATTCCAAATAACAACGGTTACAAAGGACGGCCTCTAGGAGTTCCACAAATTCCGAAATTTTTTTTTTCCCGAACATTTACTCTAATTAAGTAAGGGTCTTATCCACCTATGTATGGAGTACTGTTCTATCATTTGGTGGTGGTGGTAATGGAGGGTGGGTGGGGGTCTCCGGCTCTGCCTGCCTTTTGGACAAGGTTTAGTTAAGGCTAAAATATTATTAAACTATCCTCAACTTTCAAATCCTTTGACCTTCCATCTCTTCTATAGGTCCTACAGTGGCAGGTGCTCTAGATGACTGACCTCTCGCATTCCACTACCATTGCTTTCGCATTCGCAGCACAAGAGTTGCCATTGCTCTCAAATCAAGTTTGTGTGTATTACAAATTTCAAACTTTTTCTTTCCTGACATTAATTTTTACTATATATATATATATATATATATATATATATATATATATATATATATATATATATATATATATATATATATATATATATATATATATATATATATATATATATATATATATATATATATATATATATATTAGAGGAGACAATAAAAATTTCGAATCACCAAATAATGGCAACTACCTTGGTTTGTTAGAATTAATTGATAAGTTTGATCAATTTCTTTCCAACCACATAACTATGGAAACAAAGGATCTGGGTTTCCTTCATATTTATCAAAGACAGTATGAATTTATGCAGCTTTTGGTTAATAGGGTAAGAGAATCAATTTTGGGTTATCTGAGAAAAGCAAGTTGCTTCAGTTTGTCTGTGGACTCTATGCCAGATCTTTCCCATGTGGATCAGCTAACTGTTATAGTAAAGTATGTATCACCTGATGATAATTTACCTGCTGAACGCTTTCTAACTTTCCTAGAGTTGAAGAATCAAAGTGGTGAAAGTATGGTGGTAGATTATCCAAGTAAGGACTGCAAACTTTATTTCAGTAAATACCGAGGACAGTCTTATGATAAATGGCTGGTAAATACAAGGGAATGCAACAAAAAATCATTGAGTTAAACAAGTATGCTATATATATTCTATGAGCCGGACATTCACTGAATCTTGTCGGCCGTGCTTCTGTAAATTGCTGTTTAGATGCAGTAAAGTTTTTGCTGTTGTTCAAGAGCTATACGCTTTGTTTTCATCTTCTACAAAGAGGTGGTCTGTGATGATTATCTTCCTTGAAAATGGACATACCAACCAAAGTACTAAAGAGACAGTCTGGCACTAGGTGGGAAGCACATATCAAAGCAGTGTCTGCCATATATGTGTTATATGCCAATCATAGATGCTCTAAGGCACATTTATGCTGATGAGAATGAAAATGGGAGCTACAAGACTAGAAGCTGGTACTCCAAATATTGCACTTACCACATGTGCAAATCAAGGAGTTAAAATATTCGAGAAAATTTTTATATTGAAAACGAAACTAACTCTAGTTTGCCTTATGTAGAATAAAAAGAAGTACAATACAAGGAGAAAGAGGGTGAGAAAAAAACAAGCCAATGAAAGAACTGCCCCTGATGCTGATGAAGAGTTTTCTTAAAGAGAAATTTCGAGTGAAATCGTTCATTCATATTATAAACACCGTTGTTGTAAATTTATCAAAAAGAGCAACAGTCTATAGTTATGATGGAAATAAATTTTCATTTTAGGTTGATCTAGAAACTTCAGAGAGAAAGCTGCGTAAAGAAGTAGACACCTTAATGAAAGCGTATCCAGGCGAGTGAACTGAGGCACTTTCATGATTATGTCTAGCAGAACCAGAAAAAACAAATTCAATACAAAAATCTGTATCAAATCATCTTTCAAGACAAGATTCAGTTAGTTTTCCCCAATGTTGAAGCAATATTACGACTATTCTTTGTCTCATGGTAAAACTTATTCTGGAGAAAGATCATTTTCACAGCTAAATACAATAAAAAATGAACTTAGAGCAACTATGTCTCAAGAATGTCTGTACTTAGCATCATGTGTATAGAGAGTGACATATTACGCAACATATCTTTTGATGATATAATCAACGATTTTGCATTTGGGAAGTGAAGAAAGAAAATTTTTTTAGTTGTAACTTAGAGCCTTTTTAGAGGATTATATAATATAATTTCTGTGATTTTGCAAAAAAAATCATTATTATTTCTTATAATAAAAGTTAAACGGCAATATATTTCCAGTTTTCAAATATTTAAAAGGCTTATATATTTTATAGTTTTCTGAGATTAGATGGTGTAATTTAAAACGGCAGAGGGCCTCAAGGCTTAATATAGCTTAGAGCCATCAAATTTAAAAATTGAATTGATTGAATCTCTGATTCATAGCCCTCAGTGATATCACAATTGAGTACATCAAGTAATTCAATATATTCTTGAAGTTTAGAAAACAAAACATTGTGGCGTACTCTTTTCAAAAATTGTGGACTGGAAGGTAAGCATTGAGAAATCTGAGAAGAAAGAAAATCTAATTTGATCTCAGTGAGAAACTGATCTGAATTCAGATGCAAGATTATGATTATGCAGGTGTTTGTTTATCTTTAGGCTGCAGTTAGAAATTTTCATAATGTAAAAATTGCAAACATTTGAATGATTTCTGAACTCTAACCATACCATGCAAATGTCAAACTTTTTTTTTTATTTTTTTTATTGCAGTGGTCTGTTGCTGTAATGCTCTACACAGATTTTGTTATAACCATTGTGAAGAGCTACCGACTTGTTTTGATCTCTAACTTTAAATAGTCGAGATTTGCCTTAACAAAATTAACACTGACCATTTCTTTCTTTAGCAACATAAAGTACCATACACGTAACATATTAGATTATTTAAACGATTTCGTGGAACATAAAACAAGATGGTAATAATGCGGCTAACCCTTTTCTCATCAGATAAGGTAAAAGAAGACTGTTAAAGCGATAAGTCCAGAATAGGGATACGATCAGAACTGTGATAGTGATATTATTATTATTATTTTAAATATTTATTATTTTTATAATTATTTATAATTATTTATAATTTTTATTATTATTATTATTATTAATTATTAATTATTAATTATTTTAATTTTTATTATTATTTTTATTTTTATTATTATTAAAATTATTATTATTTTATTTTAAATATTATTATTATAATAATTATTAATATTATTATTAATTATTATTATTATTATTCCAATTATATTATTTTTATATGATTATTATTATTATTATTATTATTATTATTATTATTATTATTATTATTATTATTTTATTTTGGTCCGCTTCCAGCAATTTTTCATCAATTTTTTTTTCAATTTTATTGACGTCGATTATCTACGGCGAAAATATCTTTTGAGCCGCTTGTATTGTATCCACTTAATGTATTGAATCTGTGTTTTATATAGAAAAGCCTCAATGGAAAATAGTTATTTTGTTTACATCTCATGTATTCTAGTCTCTTTAGTTTCTTTGTTTGACTTTATATATATATATATATATATATATATATATATATATATATATATATATATATATATATATAATATATATATATATATAATATATATATATATATATATATATATATATATATATATATATGTAAGAAGAGAGAGAGAGAGAGAGAAGTGTAAAATCATAGAAATAGAAGAAAGAAGAAAGAGAAAAAGTAGATAAAAGAAATGGAATAAATCAAGTATGATCCGAAATAAAAGCGATGTAGATAGGTTGCCGAAGCTGTCGGAACAGTGCTTTCGCTGCAAAGCAAAACAAAGGCTCATTGTTACTTTGCAATAGGCAGTCTAGTTTAGGCGCAAAATGGAAGTAAACATTATCCTTTGGAGCCAGCTATTGTGCGCTCTGCGGCTCACACAATAAGCTTTTGTGGTGAAGATGTGAATACGTTCTATTGTAGAAAGGTCGCAACCTAACGTTCATGTGAACGAAGATTTTTGATAAATATTCTACACTCTCTGCAGCATTTCTCACTCTATCACTTATTTTTCAACGTTTTTCATTCTCGAATGTATAATAATGAAGACCCCTCGCGCATTGGAGTCCGACTATTGTTTAATTATTTCATTAAGATAATACAAATGATTTATATTCTTTTATGCTAGATTAATAACTTTGAAAAATGACGAATCATTCCTTTTCGACGAGATTTTGAAAGAACACGCAAAAAGGAAGAATTATATCTTGTATTCAACACCGAATAAAAAAAAAACTTATTCGACTTCCTATTCATAAACGTATATAAATTCTTTTTTTACTCTTCCAACCTTTGTTGTTTTATTGTTAGTCCATGAACTAACCTTCCAATTTGATCCGTCTTCTTTCATCAAAATTCGACCTACTCGGCAACCGAAATGACAGTCGCTAAGTCTTGTTTTATACTCAGAGAGATAAGAGTGTCGAGGAAAGAAATAAATAAATAAGAAATGAGAGAGAGAGAGAGAGAGAGAGAGAGAGAGAGAGAGAGAGAGAGAGAGAGAGAGAGAGAGAGAGAGAGGCGATATATAAATGTACAGATAAATATATTTAAAATTTATACTTTTATTACTGACGTCATTAAAATCCTAAAAATCCCAATCCATATATCCATTAAAAAAACAAAACAAAAAAAAACGCGGATGTAATGCAGAAGAACATCAGGATTCACTAGACATATCCCTATTCTGTTTTTGTTCAAAATTCTTAGGATCCGGTTACTAGGACAATAAAACAGAATTTCTTTAAAAATTCAAGGTTACTCCTCAAAAAAATCTTTTGTCTATTCATGAACAAATAAATAAAAAACAAATAAATTTCTATACAGAAGTTTTAGACAGAGAAAAATTTATTCATAATGATTGTGCATCACATTAAGTTTTTTTTTATTCACTTACAATGAAAAAATCTTTGAAAATGAAAGATTTCTTCATTTAGTTATTTTGAATGAAAGCAGAAATGGCGTGTTTTTAGTCATCAAACAAAGATAATTATATTGAAAGTGTTTTAGTCACCTTATTGAGTTTTATTATTTTCCCATTACTAATATACTTTTTCTCTCTCTCTCTCTCTCTCTCTCTCTCTCTCTCTCTCTCTGTATATATATATATATATATATATATATATATATATATATATATATATATATATATATATATATATATATATATATATATATATATATATATATATATATATATATATATATATATATATATATATATATATATATATATATCACTGCGAGCGAAAATGACCAGAGGTCTACATGAATCCAAATATAGTGAGAAAAACTAAATTCAGCTAAAAATTTGAAAGACGAAACGGATCGATAGAAGTCGATGTAAAATTTTGTAAATGAAAGAGCGAGGCAAAAAAGAAGTAGAGCCCTAAACTAAAACAGTAAAGTATGAGCGTATAGATTAAGCGTATTGTCAGAGAGAGATGGAAAGAGAAAGGAATGGGACATATATATATATATATATATATATATATATATATATATATATATATATATATATATATATATATATATATATATATATATATATATATATATATATATATATATATATATATATATATATATATATATATATATATATATATATATATATATATATATATATATATATATATATATGTAACCAGGGTTACAAGTATGTAGGGACCTAATTATCTCCGGAGTTACCAACTATGTGGTGCAGGAGTTCCCTATACTTTGTTGTGCGAAGGGGGTATAGATCAGGAGGCTGGGTGTTTTCTAAATCCCCTTGTGGAATGCCGACTGGTAGGCGTGTGGTAGCCACCACTTCTCTTCAGGCCTGTGGAACGTCTGTAGCCTCAGATGGAAGGCTACTTCAAAGGAGGAACCACAGTCGAGGGCAAATAGTCTGCCAAACTGGGTCTCCTTTCGAGAGCAGAGGCGTTGGAACTTCTTCTTCTGCCGCTGTGGAAGCGGCTCTTCTTGCCTTCTGCTTTGGACGTCTTCTTCTGCTGCTGTAGTGGCGTTTTCTTCTGCTGCTTTGGACGGCTTCTTCTTGGGCTTCTTGAATAAAGTGAATTTTTCAATATTTGCTAAAGACCTTTTAAAATTATCTCAAAATGTAAAGGATCAATTAACAAATGATTGTTTTTTTTTCACTTTATTTGATTTCTTAATTTTAACAAAAATTGCTTACAAAGTCATTATTATAAAAGTTTCATAAATTCACATTGAAATAATATACAAAATTTTATTTATTTTAATTCTAAAGTATTATTTAATAATATTTTTATGTAATACATATTATTTTACATTAGAATCGAAGTTTTTAACACTAACATTTTTTTATTAAAAATTTAATATAATATTTTATAAAAGAAATATATTTTACATTTAATAATAAAAATGGTTTTCCCTTCGAGGATTTTTCCCGGCAAAAGTAGCTTACGCTGGAACATAGCAAAAAAAAGCGGACAGCGTGCAATAAGAATTTGTTTACAAAATAGTTTTACCATTTGAGACAGGATTATACATAATTTACATTATATTTTACATGTTTTACTTTTTAAAACAATAGTTTATATTTTTATACATAAATAATAATTATTTTTATAACACAAAGAACTTTATTTTCATTTTACCAATTAGTTAAATGATTCTTAAAAAACACAAACATCATATATAAACCAGTTATGCATAAAATATATGTTTTCTTCTGTTTATAGAAAACGTATTTTTAAATTCTTGGTTAACTCTTTTAAAACTGTATCACTTCACTATATATATATATATATATATATATATATATATATATATATATATATATATATATATATATATATATATATATATATATATATATATATATATATATATATATATATATATATATATATATATATTCGGACAAAATTAACGCACCACCTGCATTCACGGCAAAAAGTACAGCACTACGTGGCTGTATTGCTTGTACTCTGTTATTACTTAATGCAGAAAATTATTTACCTTCCAAAGGTGTGTCTTGCATGCGTTAGAAAATTTTGGGAAGAACAAAAGGAATATAGAAAATTCACGGTGTAATATAACATATACAAACCTTAGGAAATTACAAAACAGAGATTAACAGAATCTCTAATTAACCACGCTTCCTCTGATCCTCCGTACTTCATTCAGTCGTTTCGGCATTGATGAAACGATCCTGGCGATGACGTCTTACGGGATGTTGTTCTATTCCTCCGTCAATACGCCCGCTACAGCTTTGAGTATCGATGGAGCATGTGCCCGGGCTCCGACACTCCTTCCCAACGTATCCCAAACATGTTCTTTTAGATTCGAGATTGTGCGGTTTGGCATTGTTATGGAATACTTAAAATGTGTCATCAATGAAAGGCGCGAATGGCATTATATTATTCCTGAAGGATATTATTAACTTACTTTTCTGCCGTTAAAATTCAATTGCCCAGTATATACAACTACTCGCGAGCTCCCAAGCTTATGACAGCCTAATCCATCACAGAACTACCTCCGAAAAAGATCCTTGAAGAAATATTAAAAGGAGCAAAGGGCTCTCCTGGAGATCTACACATCTGGTACATGTAATGCTAACTGACTCAAAAGTGAAGAGCACATTACTCCACTGAGACATTGTCCAATTTCCATTGGCCTTTAGTAACTGCAATCTGATGCATCCTGTGGTAGGTCAGTTAGGAACCAATTCAGCTTCGAGCACTATTTTCCGAACTATGAGTTCAGAATGGGTACATGTTTGACTCTACGGAAGATGTTTTGTAAGTGAAAACTCGCAGAACTGTCAGATGGAGAAATTTGTCATACTTCGCCGAAGTAGCCCTCAGGTGAACCAGACTTTGTTTCCTACATTTGATGATGTCTCCCTGAACATACGAAGACTCTAACAGACTGCTAATTAGTTGATCTCCAATATCCGAACACTTTATCTCTGAGAGAGGCCGGTTCCCAATAGTGTAACTGCCCTGATTGCAAATTCCTCTTCTCTTGCCATGTATCTGTTTATTCTTCAGGTACTCTGTGACAAATTAAGAAACTGACATTACAATTTGCGCGCACCCGCGTACCCCTACGGGATCCCTTGGTACTCGATGAGCATTTAGGAGGAATGCACTGGGACCAAGCATGGTGCGTGCAACAAATTGGCTGTTGAATTGTTAGGATTGTTGGTTGTTTTATTGTTTACATCGATTGTGTTGCTGTCTGCATCACTGCAAAAGCAAAATAACCTAATCCTAATTGCATAATTGACCACCTAATACTAAATTCATGTGATGAGTTAATACTGTTCTGTAAAGTGATTAACTTACGTGCTTTAAGACGTTGCTTTGCTCCCTTAAGCGAACCCAAGGAAAAATTTACCTAGAGTAGTTCCCCTCCTAGAATAGGAAATGCCTGTGAGGTATAAACTTATATATATATATATATATATATATATATATATATATATATATATATATATATATATATATATATATATATATATATATATATATATATATATATATATATATATATATATATATATATATATATATATATATATATATATATATATATATATATATATCGATTACAATTTCGCATTTAAATGAATATAAATCGGTAAACAAATAAATAAAGAACAAAATAATAGATAGAGAGATACACTGATCACTAAAAAGAAACCTCAAATAGACAAGTAAATGTTTAGATAAGAAAAGTACGATAAAAACAGGAGAAAAGAAAAAGTTGCGAATTTGGGCCTTAAAATCTATTGTCACTCCTCCGATATTTTGCCGAAAAAAAAGGAAGGAGAAAAAAAAGTTCTCATTCTTCGAACGAATACTGCGTGAAAGATAGCACAATAGCCTCAGAATGGAAGATGTATTCACAAACAAATTTTATGGCTTGTACCCAAGAAAGACGAAAAGGAATAAGTAGCGTGGCTTGAGGGAACGTTACGATGACAATGTTTAAGCCGTTCATTTTGGCTTATATTACGTTAAGTTTCACGTTTTAATGGTAAACTAATGAAGTATAATTCTACAATCAAGGAATATTTCATATATTTCAGTTTCTTACTTGTATTTTTATATTTGTTTCGTATCATAAATTTTAATGTATAGTTGGTGTCATGACAGTTTGATATAAATTCACAAACATTTTTGATAGTTTTCTGAGTGTTTTCAACTTTCCTAGATGGTGATCCATTACCAAATTAAGAATTTTTATGTAGAAAATTTTCTAAGAATAAATGAAAACTGAAAATCATTCTAGACTACCATTTCCCATACGTTTTGGAGTCGCCAGTCTCTATTATAATACTCAAGTGATAGGGACCACACCCAGCGCCGGATTAAGACTCTGCTGGCCCTGAGACACACTTCGAAAAGTGACCTGAAAATAAACAAAATATTTGCTATCCTCCACTAATATCAATTGCTTTCACATTTTAAAGTTAATTTGTATGTAATTACTGTTAATAAATAAATTGAACATTAACTGTTTAAAACTTTATTATCAAATACTTTTACATAAGTTACATTACAACTTTGCTCGCTTTTACAACTGTAAATGCATCAATTAGTTGTTTTTTGTCAA
>SEYY01020372.1:85000-87500 GCA_009176605.1 Armadillidium nasatum | reverse complement strand
TATATATATATAATATATATATATATATATATATATATATATATTCACCATAGGGTGGGACATATTTAATGACATCGCACGACAATGTGGGACCACTTTCATTATGCTGCCATTCTGAATCATTTGTCGTAATTTCCTGCCTTTTAAAATCTTGCCCTGAGGATTTGTACAGTTATATTATATTATATATTATATATATATATATATATATATATATATATTATATATATATATATATATATATATATATATATATATATATATATATATATATATATATATATATTAATATATATATATAATATTATATATATATATATATATATATATATATATATATATATATATATATATATTAATAAAAGAAATGCACAATATTGAAATAACTGATTTTAAAAATATATAAAAAGAGAATAAAAAATAAAAATAAAAGAACAGTTGGAAGTAAAGGAAAATTAAAGTATGAAATAAGTGATCTAATAAAACGTAAAGAAAATATAATAATAATAATAATAATAATAATAATAATAATAATAATAATAATAATAATAATAATAATAATAATAATAATAATAATAATAATAATATTATTATTAAAAAAAAACTTTTTTTTAAATAAAAAGTTTGTAAATTACAAAGTACGTGATTAACTACTTAGTAATTTGATATATAGTTGAGGAATGTCGAGAATTCAAAATTAATATACATGAATTATGAGTTTTGCTTCTTTGGAGTTCCTTTAATAACGAAGCACGTATGAGTTGAAATGGTTTTTGTAATCTCTTCATAAATTTCAAGGAGTTTTTTTTTTTCTCTTCCCTTTTAGCGCTCTTGAAATAAAAAAAGCTCTTGAAATATGAAAGCATTTTGAGATTTTTCGCCCATTTTCTCACTTCGCTTGGAAAAAAAAAAAATAAATAAAATTTTGGTAAATTGATTATGCTGGGAAATTTTTATGTATCGATTAAATATTTTTAATAAAATTCGATATATCGATTATGTATTTTTAATCGATATTTGGTTTATTGTATATGTCTATTAATATTCGATAAATATTAATCATGTTTATTATAAAATGGTTCTACATTTTAACAGTCTGTAGGGTTATGACAACCTGTTTCTTCAAAAAACTTAATTTTTTTTAAATAAAACTATAATCAAATATTACTTTTCTTCAAAATTTTAATTAGATATGTCTATTAAAAGTTTTTTAAATATCGATTAATATCAAAAGATTTTTAAATAGATTAGATTTTAAATTATAAAATAATCATAATCATAAAATGATTGCATAGTATCCTGATTTGTGGTTTGCAACCCAATCCACTCATCATGAGTGTCTAGAAGGAGAGTTAATATTAAGTAATTTTACTCTAAATATTATTATTCGATATATCGATTAAAAGATCTTATCGATATTTGTGGTTAATCAAAATGTCAAAAAGATTTGCCTCATTGGTAATTTCGATGAATAAAAATAATGTACTTCGTAAAATAGTATCTCCAATTTGTGAGTCTCTCTCTCTCTCTCTCTCTCTCTCTCTCTCTCTCTCTCTCTCTCTCTCTCTCTTCTCTCTCTCTCTCTCTCTCTTCTCTCTCTCTCTCTCTCCTTCGAATACAATGACCAAGAGTGTTTCATATGGAACTATTGAATTATAAAAGTTTCAGTTTGTGCCACAAATCAAGCACAAGAGAAATTGAACCTCAAAGAATTGAACCCTTTTGGCTTCAGAAATATTTTTAGTCATAATATTTGTCATAATCTTCTCAGATTTCTAAAGGACTAATATTTACAGTAAAAAAAAAAAAGCACATTGCATACTACATATATATATATATATATATATATATATATATATATATATATATATATATATTATATATATATATATATATATATATATAATATATATATATCTAAATATATATATATATATATATAATTATAATATATATATTATATATAATATTAATTATATTATTATTATTATATTATTATTATTATTATTATATTATTATTTATTATTATTATTATTATTATTATTATTATTATTATTATTATTATTATTATTATTATTATTATTATTTATTATTATTATTATTATTTATTATTATTATTATTATTATTATTATTATTATTATTATTATTATTATTATTATTATTATTATTATTATTATTATTATTATTATTATTATTATTATTATTATTATTATTATTATTATTATTATTATTATTTTTTAAAATTATTATTCTTTTATCTTAAAATTTCCATTAATTTTTATTCCATAATATTATTTGGATAACTTGGTACAAAGATTGTAAGGAAGCATATTTTTTCATCTGTTATTATTATTATTATTATTATTTATTATTATTTATTATAATTATTATATTATTATTATTATTATTAATAATAATCTTGTGCTTGCCATTTTCAATATTTTTCTTGTTATTATCGACATTGGTTTTATTATTGTTATTATTATTATTATTATTGTC
>SEYY01020372.1:75000-77500 GCA_009176605.1 Armadillidium nasatum | reverse complement strand
AAATCGGAAAATAAGACCCACCCACATACAGTTTTTCCTTCATAACTTGTTTAGTTTTTAAGATATCGCCACCAAATTTTTTTTCCCATATGCAGGAAAGGCGTCTCACACAACTATTTTCGAGATATAAACGATAACATTTTTAGCGCAACAATTTTTGGTCCAAATGAAAGAACATGTTTAAATTTTATATAAATTTGAAATGTTATTAACAACTAAAAATCACTTTCCTGACTATCTTACAAAATCACTCTTCAAGAGATGAAGCGGGTAAATAAATAAATAATAATATATAATATATATAATATATATATATATATATATATTAATATATATATATATATATATATAATATATATATATATATATATATATATATATATATATAGAATTAGAAAAAAGGTGTTACACATATAATGTATAATAGGAAAAAGCTTAAGTAGTGTTTTTATACATATAATCAAATATGTCATTTGGGATATTTCCTTTTTAATGTTTGTTTCTTACAGTCTAGCAACATCCGTCTATGTTCTTGAATACAACACAACAAATGCTCTCTGTTGTTTCTTGTCTGTTGTTAAGCGTTCATGAAAGTCCTGTTTCAGCTTTACGGCTCTTTCCACTGTATCGTTCGCTACTTTTAAGGACTCAACAATCAAGTTAACGATTGCATATGACATGCTCTTTGTCTCTGCGTAGAAGGACATTCTTTCAGGAAATCGGTGTTTTCATTCAATCTATAAAACAGGTTCATGTCTGCTTTTTTTTTTTGAAAATTCATTCACGGTTTTTTTTCTTCTAAATACTACTACTACCATTACTACTACTACTACTGCTACTATACTACTACTACTACTACTAATAATAATAATAATAATAATAATAATAATAATAATAATAATAAAACAATTAGAGTAAATCTACTTTCCAAATAATTTAACGTCTGTTCTTCTAGGTGGAACCTTATACCTCTTTACATAATTTTGACAATCATTATTCAAATTATGCATGATCCTCATATTGGTTTCAGCAGTTACATTGCCAACAAATAGCGATAAAACTGAGAAGTAACATAAATACTGCCTAAATTTGTTCCAAGTTGCTTCAGATATATTGGGATCAATATTCTCGAATTCTTTTAAAGATTAAAAAAAAAACACAAATCTTGATTTGGTGCTGCTTCTGCTGAGATACACGTATACCATGGTTTGAATTAAACTTTCACAATAAAAGTACAAAGAAATTAAAGGGGCTTCGTATGTTCATTACATGTTAAATACATTTTTTAAAGAATAAATTGCTCGAGCCATCCAACGAGCTTGATTCATGGCCACTGGATCTCCACATAAAAATATGATGTGTAACTCAATAGGCTCAAGGTAATCACTTTGTAATGACTTCTTTTTAAATTCCTTTTTGAGAAAGTTCAGCACTTCGATCAACTCATTTTCTTTGAAAAAAGTTTTCAAGAGATCTTGATCAACGAAACAATTATTTATATTAATATGCTTCCATTTGTCTCGAAATGATTTATAAAATTGTATTTTAGGACTGTTCGTTACTTGTGGTATTTTGCATTCAAATGCGCTATGTAAAACTAATTTATATATAGATGGCGGCATGGAAAATACAATATATTTCTGTCTAACATTTGCTCAAGTACAACGGTCCCATTGATGCAACCAGCATTCGATGCTGTTGTGTCACTACAAAAAACTTGAACCTTGTCTTCTATTTCCCAGTTTTTTATTGCATTCACTACCGCTATGACTTGTTCTCTACCTGATGAGTTCAATAATTTTGAAACTAATTATTTGCTCTAAGCATACGTAAAAACAACTGAAAGACTTTTTTTCTTTTGGGTCTCTGACATTTAAGGTAGGTAAAAGTTTACTATTCCATTGAGGGTTACAAAATTTTCAATACTTTATGAAACGCAGATTTAATTCTTTCTTACATTTTGCCGATTTCGTTGAAAGGTCGATCAACTTATTGAAAACTCATCAATATCGTGTCCTAGGACTTCTGCTGTTGCCTGAAGAATATAAACAGCATCTCTAATACTCAAAGTGCATGCAGCCGCTAACCTCGGATTCATCATGTCTTTAGTTCCTCGTCTTTCCACACTTTCTTCTGATGCATACTGTGAGCTTTAAAACAAAATCTTCATTCCTGTTTTCAAATGAACTAAAGATCGTCGTATCTGTATCATCTACTCTGGTGGATTGAAGAGCATATATAATAGATGAAGTTGCTTGATTTTCTTATTTTCTTTTCTTTACTCTTACTCTTTCTTCCTTTTTTAAATGATTTTTGTCAATACCATCTAAACAACCTGCCCGTACTGGTTCCCTCTGTCGAGGCACGAAAATCTTATCTTCTTCGATTTTAATCGTTTGAAGAGTATTTACATGGGCAATATAAAAGAGGTCAAGTTATTTTTGATTTTTTTCACGTTCTTAAAGGTCTCTGAAGAATTTTTGGCATTTTTTTTGTAGGT
>SEYY01020372.1:60000-62500 GCA_009176605.1 Armadillidium nasatum | reverse complement strand
ATATATATATATATATATATATATATATATATATATATATATATATATATATATATATATATATATATATATATATATATATATATATATATATATATATATATATATATATATATATATATATATATATATATATATATATATATATATATATATATATATATATATATATATATATATATATATATATATATATATATATATATATATATATATATATATATATATATATATATATATATATATATATATATATATATATATATATATATATATATATATATATATATATATATATATTATATATGATAATTTAATAATTAATATTTATTTATTTATTTATTTATTTATTTATCTTTCTCACCATCCATCCTGTTAGGGTCACTCCTGTCTGGCGACGAGTCTCTGAAAGGCTCTCCAGGTTTCTCGATCCTCGTACAATCGCTGCTCCTCCACCTCCGCAAGCTCTCGGCCCCTCCTCCGAACTGCCTCCGACACCGCGTCCCTCCATCTCTTTCTAGGTCTCCCGACCGATCTACTTCTCAGCGGTACATGGTCGATAGAATCTTCTCGGAAGCCTCTCCTCATCCATTCTTTTCATGTGCCCGTACCATCGCAGTTGATTTCTCTCCACCACCGTCAATACTGGCAGTACTCCCAGCTCTCTCCTTATACTCTCACTCCTAACCCTGTCTCTCTTCGTTACTCCCCTGATCAACCGAAGAACCTTCATCTCCGCCGCCTCCACTTTCGCCTTCTGATTCGTATTCAGGGACCAGAACTCCGATCCGTACGTCAGGATAGGTTTCAATATACTGCAATATATTATAACATTCACTTTTACTGGCACTGCTCTTTCTCTCTGGATGAGGTACAACATACCAACATTCCTAGTAAACTTGTCGATACTTCTTGTCATCTCACTCTTCATTTGGGCCTGCTCTTCGAAAATCACTCCCAGATACTCAAAACTTCTCACCTGTCTTATCTCTTCACCTTGTATTCTAATATCTATCGCCTCTCTATCCCTCGCCACCACCATTATCTCCGTCTTCTGTTTGTTCAGTTTCATTCCCATTTCCTCCATCTTTGTGTTCCATCTCTCCAACGCATTCTGCAATTCTGCAGCCTCTCTCGTGATCACCGCGGCATCATATATATATATATATATATATATATATATATATATATATATATATATATATATATATATATATATATATATATATATATATTATATATATATATTTCGAAAATACTTCTCTGGGTTTCTCCTGTTTCATCTGTCATATAGGAAGAATCGAGTTGAAAGATTTAAAAAATTTAATTCTGTAATTTCGATTTCCTTGATTCACTAGTGGTCTTTGCGACGTGGAGTTGGTTGGCACTTTGTCTCTTTTCCATAGTTCTACAGAACAAGTGTTCGAGGAAGATGTTTACTCGGATAATAACCACATTTACATCAATTTCGCGGTAAAATGGGTACTGTTTCTTCTAATTAAATATTTTATAACTCGAAACTTGTTGACCGAGGTGGATTTTACTTTTCCGCCGCCTTTTTTCTGTGGAATACATTTTCCATCTGTATTATTCTTATTTAATCAAACCACTTCATAATTTTTTTATCATTACTATTTTGCACCTCAATGAATAGGACTTTACCCTTGAGAAGCTACGATAACTTACAAAAAAAATGAAATAATCGTTCTTTATAGAGGCCATACTGACGATTTGAGAAAAGGTTAAATGAACTTAATTATTTCTATATCTTCCTGTTAAAGAAAAATTCGAACACTTTTGAAGAAAAAGAGTTTAAAGAGATTGAATGAGAGTAAGCTTCTAGCAGGAACTAAACCATGAAATTACTGAGAACAGATGAACTAGTTCTCATGAAATACTGCAAGCTCGAAACCCTATGCTTTGAGAACCCCAAGTGAGATACAAGTAAGACCTTATACCTTCAGGGAGAGAGAGAGAGAGAGAGAGAGAGAGAGAGAGAGAGAGAGAGAGAGAGAGAGAGAGAGAGAGAGAGAGAGAGAGAAAGAGAGAAATGTTACATAAAAATTTTTGAATTAACACGAAGCACTTAGTTAATTAAATGTTTTTGAATGAGGGCGAAGCACTTAGATAATTATGTTTTAATATGCCAAGGATTAAGATAATAATTTAATAAGGCAAATTACAAGTAATAATAAAATAATTAGATATTTAATAATATTAAAATGATATGCAATGATACGATTAATACTGAATTTAAAAAAAAAAAATTGTTTAAAAACAAATGTTAATAAAATAAATACATATAATCTGCAAATGGAAATATTTTTTAAAAAAATATTTTTAATTAAATATTTATAAAAGCATCTTTTATTTATAATATAAAACTATATAAAAAAGTTTTATTTAATTTTATTTATTTTAATTGAGTAAAATAGTTGAATTGGGTTAAAAAAATATCTTTACTAAAATAACAAAAATAATAGATTTTTAATTTAATTAA
>SEYY01020372.1:47500-50000 GCA_009176605.1 Armadillidium nasatum | reverse complement strand
TTCCATATAGAAAATAGTCTGTGAAGAGGTTATAGCAAACTTTAAAATATATATATATATATATATATATATATATATATATTATATATATATATATATATATATATATATATATATATATATTATATATATATATATATAAACCCTAACCTTTTATAAAGTGAAAAGTGGAACAAAATATACTAATGCATGCAATAAGCAAAAACTAAAGTTGATCAAAATGCACCAATGCGTTCATTAAAGGAAAACTAAGTTTACAAGAAAATTTTTGATTTTTAAACAACTAGTTTCCAAAATATCATTTCTTTCTCTTATGCTGCGTTTTGTCTTCTCGTACCAAAAACCAAGCAGTAGTCACCCTTTATGTTAGGATGTATTCTTCCTTGATATCTGTGTTCCATTATGATGATGTCTTGATGGAATCTTTCTCCCTGTTCTTCCCTAACAGCGCCAAAGTTATGGAGAAAGAAATTCAATTGGGAGTATAGGAAGAAAATTTTTTTGTGATATCCGGCATCCAAGCTTCTGATAGCTGTCCAATAGTTTTCTTACCAACTCTTCTTTTAATTTTCAGCTTTGTTTAACCTAGAAATCTTTAAACCAGTGACTTAAATGCCCTTCAAGCAGGTAGTCCCAAAGCAGCTAACTCTTTATCAAAAGTGTCGTCCTTAAAGAGTTTTACGATTTGTGGGTCAACGAATATTCCTTCTTTCAATTTTGCCTCACTTAAAGCAGGGAACGGGGTCCTGAGATAATCAAAGCCATCGCCATTTTTATCCATTCCCTTCACAAAGTTTTTCATTTAACCTAACTAAGGAGTGGTTTAGGAGTGCATTTACCTTAGTAGCTTCCTGCTAGAGCTTGATTAAAAAGAAGCGTCGAACGCCAAAATATGCACCGATAGCGCCATTCCATTGAAATTAACCCAAATTCCAATTTTTCATAATCGCAGAAAGCACATTGACGTAAAGTTTCATTTCATCAAAGATGCTTTAAGGAACATGAACCTGGACATACGCAATATGTTAAGGAATATGAACCTGAACATACGCCATGTGTTAAGGAATATGAACCTGGAAATACATCATGTGTTAAGGAATATGAACCTGCACATACGCCATGTGTTAAGGAATATGAACCTGGACATACGCCATGTGTTAAGGAATATGAACCTGCACATACGCCATGTGTTAAGAAATATGAACCTGGACATACGCCATGTGTTAAGGAATATGAACCTGAACATACGCCATGTGTTAAGGAATATGAACCTGGACATACGCCATGTGTTAAGGAATATGAACCTGGACATACGCCATGTGTTAAGGAATATGAACCTGCACATACGCCATGTGTTAAGGAATATGAACCTGGAACATACGCCATGTGTTAAGGAATATGAACCTGGACATACGCCATGTGTTAAGGAATATGAACCTGAACATACGCCATGTGTTAAGGAATATGAACCTGGAAATACGCCATGTGTTAAGGAATATGAACCTGGACATACGCCATGTGTTCCCAGACGACATGGTGTCGGATATTCTGACCGAAGGATTTCCAGCAGACCTCTACATAGAAGACCTGAAGATGATTCCTCCAAAGAACTTAACACGTCTCTCGCGTAGTGGGGGGAGGGGGAGGTGTTGAAGAATAATCATTTTGCGATACGATCCTATCAACGCCAGAGTTCGCTCTTGCATTCCTACTAAATCAAGTTGACCGTATTCACGTCAGGAAGTTATAGGGATGAAGATTTTTCTCTTGTATACTGATTTATGTTCTGAGAAGTGTGCTTAAAGCAGTCGTTTTTCATTTTGCATATTTCATATTACATACGTTACATCAGAATTTTTAACAAATAACAATAATAATTATTAATATTATTATTATTATTATTAAATATTTTATCATTATTATTATTATTATTATTATTATTATTATTATTATAACTATTATTAATAATAATCATAACAATTATGATAATAATAATAATAATAATAATAATAATAATAATAATAATAATAATAATAATAATAATAATTGTTATTATTATAACTAATTAATAATTATAAATTTTAATTATCATTTTATTATTATTACTAATATTAGTATGGCAATTATTATTATGTTATTAATTTTTTATTAATATTATTATCATTATTTTGTTGATAGACTTTCTTTTTCGAAGATTTCTGTTCCGAATAAATGTAATAATAATTAATAAAATGTAAAGAAACCTAAATAAATAATCAACTTAATAAAAAAAATTTTGTCGAAAAAATACGAAAATAATGAGAAATTACTCCTAAAACATTCCTAGCATTCAAAAGAACTTGTACACACATACATACATACACATATGCATATACATACATGCATGCATACATGCATGTATACATACATACATGTTTGCATACATACATACATACATACATACATACATACATACATACATATAAATCGGGGGAAGAAAGAAAAAAGTAAATGAAAATAA
>SEYY01020372.1:22500-25000 GCA_009176605.1 Armadillidium nasatum | reverse complement strand
CCCGTGGTCTACTTTGGCCAGGCCACCTGGTGTGAACATGTGTCAACTCGTACCTCTGTAGGACCCTTCCTATGATTGTATGGGAAACCTTGAATCGTCGGCCCAGTTGGAGTTGGTCGTATCCTTCAACTGCCAGTATTGTGACCGTCACACTGTCGTCGCGTGTCAAACTGCATCGTAACTTCTCCATATTACTTGACCAAACGTTAAAGGTTGAATACTCTCGATATCCGGCATAACTGTGACGTTACCTCTATTACCACGTCACTCACCGAATTTAGCTGGTTTTTTTACCGTATTTCGTATATACCATAGTGGATCAATTAAACTGATAGATTACTATTACATTATTATCTACTATAATAATATAATTGTAGACCTTAATATATATATATATATATATATATATATATATATATATATATATATATATATATATATATTATATATATATATATATATATAATATATATATATATATATCATACAAACTGCTATTTTTCGAAAATCTGGTTTTTATAAGAACTACAAAACCAGTATTCAGAACTTTTTTGATGAAATAAAATTCTTTTTAAAATTAATTTGTTATTAATATTTCAAATTTTCATTTATCAACGTTTCAGAAAATGGCACTACATCAGGATGCAAAATATAATTACGGATGAATAAATTAAATAATAAATAAATAATTAATTAATAAATAAATTAATAAATTAAAAATTTGCATAATTTGGAATCACATTAATTAAAATAACTGTAGTTGGAATGGACCAATGTCACTACTGAATGCAATTTAAGACTGGTTATATATATATATATATATATATATATATATATATATATATATATATATATATATATATATATATATATATATATATATATAATATATATATATATATATATATATATATATATATATATATATATATATATATATATATATATATATATATATATATATATATATATATATAGTATATATATATATATATATATATATATATATATATATATATATATATATATATATATATATATATATATATATATATATATATATATATATATATATATATATATATATATAT
This sequence comes from Armadillidium nasatum, assembly GCA_009176605.1. Classification (NCBI taxonomy): domain Eukaryota; kingdom Metazoa; phylum Arthropoda; class Malacostraca; order Isopoda; family Armadillidiidae; genus Armadillidium; species Armadillidium nasatum. Next base: position 23,909 of record SEYY01020372.1, on the reverse strand, counting down.
ATATATATATTATATATATATATATATATATATATATATATATATAATTTCAATCGTATTTGCATTTTACAACTTTGCAATTAAGCAAAGTTATTTTGAACTTTGATTCTTACCTCGCTTCATTTAATAATTGATCCTCTTTTAATAATTCACTTAACAGGCAATTCTATTTCTAGCTTTAAAATCTTTTTAATGCGATTAAAAAAAGGAAAAAGTTTTCTATTCATTTTGATTTTTCATGATTTTGCATCAGAGTTGTAGTTATTATTTATTTTTAAAATATTTTTTTTAATTATTTATTTATTTATTTTTTTGCGAAAAAGAAGAAGAAAATTATTTATTTATATATTTATTTGTTGTTTATATACATGATATATAAGTTCGTATTCAACTGGAATTGCTTTATTTGAGAAGGGAAAGTTTCTAGTCAATTTCTTCATAGGATTCACAAAAAGAATCGAACCAGTGGATTTTGAGGATTCTATAATGGAGTTTTTTTTTTATTATGTAAAATGCATTTCATTTCATGCACTAATATTTATATCATACTGCAGTACTACTCTCTCTCTCTCTCTCTCTCTCTCTCTCTCTCTCTCTCTCTCTCTCTGTCTCTCTCTCTCTCTCTCTCTCTCTCTCTCTCTCTCTCTCTCTCTCTCTCTCTCTCTCTCTCTCTCTCTCTCTCTCTCTCTCTCTCTCTCTCTCTCTCTCTCTCTCTCTCTCTCTCTCTCTCTCTTAGTCTCTTCATCTAGCTTTCTCACTTTTCAAAGCATCTTTTTCTAATAATTTCAGAGACTATCACCAACTTATATAAGAATGTTATAAGATAAGTCATTTAATCCCCACTTCAGGAACATTAAAATGTCCTCTATGTTACCTATATTTAAGGTTCATTTTATAAAAAATTTTCTGGTGTGTGTATGTGTGTGTGTGTGTGTGTGTGCGTGTGGGTTATAAGAATCGTCAATTATACCGTTCATATAAGAACATTTCCAATCTTCTACTTATACTTGAAAAAGTTATTTCTAAAGAACATTAATATATATATATATATATATATATATATATATATATATATATATATATATATATATATATATATATATATATATATATATATATATATATATATATATATATATATATATATATATATATATATATATATATATATATATATATATATATATATATATATATATATATTATTATATTATTATTATTATTATTATTATTATTATTATTATTATTATTATTATTATTATTATTATTATTATTATTATTATTATTATTATTATTATTATTATTATTATTATTATTATTATTATTATTATATTATTATTATTATTATTATTATTATTATTATTATTATTATTATTATTATTATTATTGTTATATAATTATTAATGTCA
>SEYY01020372.1:12500-15000 GCA_009176605.1 Armadillidium nasatum | reverse complement strand
AACCTTTGTTCTGAGGCACATTTGATCCCATTTGAATCATTTTCTGTATTCTAACTACACCCCATTAATATGACCAGTATTTACAGCAGTAGTATCACAAATTATCATTTTGATGCTAGCCCATGCATCATAGTCATCAAGGATACTAGCAATTAATTTAATTAAATATACTTTCGGCTGAACTACTTTCACATCTAACCACCCCTAATTTGATTTATTTCGTGGGACTTTGAAGGCATACAACTTGATTTTCTTCTTTATGCTTTACTTTTCTTTTTCCTTCTGGTAACCATTTTCCATCAAAATGCAAGCAATAATCTTTCTCTTCCATAAGAATATTTCTTATTTTTAACTTTTGCTCTTTCCCATATTTGATCATAGATTTGAATATTCCAAACTGGGAAGGAGTTAGCAGATTTATCCAATCTTTTGCAAGTTGTAAGCAAACTTTTGATGCCTTATGAGTTGAATGTGAAAGTTCAGTAACTAATTTGGTAGCTAGAGACGAGAAGATTTTTTCTTTGATTTTATTTCAGGGGAGATTCATAAATGCTTTCATTAGAACTGGTGTCGGGATTAATGGTTAATCATTAGAACTGGTGTTGGAAATGAATGTTAAAGTATTTAATTTGTCATTTTTTATAACACCTTGTGACAGTTTTATCTTTTTGGATGCATTTATCTCTTTTTGATGGATGAATTGAGGAAGTTGGAGATTCGATCTGTTTTTCATAAAATTATTTTTATTTTTTTTTAAAGGTAACCTAGCATAATTTTTGAAATTTTAAATTCTTGGCAAATTTCTTTTAAATCTTCCAGTCATATTTGACAAATTTTTAGCCCAAATTTTAATTTTTTTTTCTAAAATCAGCCATTAGACAAAACTATTGAATTCGATGGCAAATTTTAAATTTTATTACAAGAGTTACTCTGAAAAAGAAAATGAAAAAAGTTAAAAATTATTTTGTAAAAAGAAAAATTGAAAAAAAGGAAAACGTTAAATATGTATTTTCTTCAGTTAATCAATTCTTTACAGGTTATGTTAGGATAGTTTAATTTCTCTAGCTATCTTATATACAAGAATCATCATGACAATAACATGTCCTAACAATATATACCTAACCAAAGTTTCATCAACGATCCAATATGGAAGCAACGAAATTATCTACACTGAAACTCACTACGCACATCGTAGGTTTACCTCTAATGACAGCCAGTACAACACTGATTTCCAATTTAAGGACACTGATACTTTTTTCACCCACAAATCACATGATGTACCAAATTTACTATTTTTTTAGCAACAAAAAAGAAAAAAGCACAAGAGATATATATAGAGTGCAAGGAGCAGGAGAGACACAAACAATCTATCAGTTTCGATAACATTTGTCTAGGAATGTCAATACATCAATATTTGGATATTTGTTGTGTTAAACCACAAAATATTATTTTGGTTTGCACAGTCTGAGGCAACTTTTTCCAAAAAATTAAAAAAAACGAGCGTTATATTAATGTTTTATATGCAAAAGTTCATTCATGATATTAAATTTTTTTTTCCATAGTCATCATTATATATATATATATATATATATATATATATATATATATATATATATATATATATATATATATATATATATATATATATATATATATATATATATATATATATATATATATATATATATATATATATATATATATATATATATATATATATATATATATATATATATATATATATATATATATATATATATATATATATATATATATATATATATATATATATATATATATATATATATATATATATATATATATATATATATATATATATATATATATATATATATATATATATATATATATATATTCAGAAATATCATTTAACCTAAATTTACATTGAGTCTCTAAGCAAGAAATAGTATTATCAGATAACATTTATATATAAATTTAAAACTTTCCAACATTTACTTGGAAAACGAAAGCTGTTTTTAATTGGAATAAATGGTAAATATATTATTTCAGGAAAATGAGATATATCAAACTTGAAAAGGAGGATAATATTAATAGAAATAATTAAAAATTTCAATGATAATAAAAAAAACTAAAATAATAATAATAATAATAATAATAATAATAATAATAATAAAAATTATAATAATATTATTAATATTAGTAATAATAATAATAATAATAATAATAATAATAATAATAATAAAAATAAAATATAATAAATAATTATAATAATATTATTAATATTAGTAATAATAATAATAATAATAATAATAATAATAATAATAATAATAATAATAATAATAATAATAATAATAATAATAATAATAATAATAATAATAATAATAATAATAATGATAGTAATAATAATAATGATAATAATAATAATAATTATAATAATAATAATAATAATAATAATAATAATAATAATAATAATAATAATAATAATAATAATAATAATAATAATAATAATAATAATAAT
>SEYY01020371.1:60000-62170 GCA_009176605.1 Armadillidium nasatum | reverse complement strand
GGCAATTTTGACATCTTTTTGTTTTTATCATATTCATCAATTTGTTTTATTTTTAGAAAATAACTTGATGAAATTACTTTTTTTTATATAATCCGTACTTTTGGCTTCGAAAATTTTGATGTAACCCCAACATTTTTTTTATTTATTTTTATTATTTATTTATTTATTTATTTATTTATTTTTTTATTTTTGGCCAGTGTAACCAAACTTTTAATAGCAATGAGACTCTAAGATGCCGCTAGAATTTCGTATCGCAATCTTGTTTTCTTGCTCTGTTTTAGAGTGATTCGTTCTTGTACAGAGAACGCGTCCCTCAAATGTCATAAAGGTTTGACTAAGACTAACTCTCATTGACTTTCTATTCTTTTCAAGCCAGTGATATTTTTTCATTATTAAATAGTTCACATCTTACGGGCATTGACCTATTCGAGGAGAACTTTTCTAGGCAGTATATACCAAGGCCCCAAGTGGGATCGAACCGGCGCCCTGAAGCAGGTGTGTGAATCACTCTACCGTTTGAGCCACGGTAGACTGTAGAGCTGCTACATTACCCACATTATTCTATCGACAATACACGGTTTGACTCATTTGAATTCTTTAGTCGCATAACTCCTTATCTGAGGAAGATATGTGACTATACTTCTCATTTGGGCATGTTAGGCAATCAATCATTTTTACCTATCACATAAATAAACCATAAATTAACGGAAACTATTCAGGAGACCATGACGTATTATCAATTGAATCGAACCTATTCAGAGACCATGGTGTATAATCAATTGAATCGAACCACCACAGCCAATCCACCATGGTTAGAAAAAGTTTAGGTGGCGAATTACTACATAAGAAGGATGTAGTGGAGCTCGGTCATGTGTGCTGGTAGTACATTCTATGCTATATAGTGAAAAGAATATTCTCCAGAAGTCTAACCAATTCATTTTCTTATAATTGTGGATATCATTTCCTTGTTTGACAATTCATAATAACACGACCAATCAAGTTATTGTCTACGATACCTCGAAAGACTTTTACTGCAAAGGGATGCTGGAAAGAAGTTACTAAAGTTGAATGACGACTTTCTTCTTTTCAACAATGATTAATTTGATTGTTATTGCCTACCAGCATATATATATATATATATATATATATATATATATATATATATATATATATATATATATATATATATATATATATATATATATATATATATATATATATATATATATATATATATATATATATATATATATATATATATCGGTCTGACTATATTCTTCAAATGATTCCAGCAATAGCATATGTATTATTCAAACACTATTCCTGAATATTTTAAGCTGACCTTATATATTACTGCGTAGTAAAATATTTCATATATTTATATGTAATTATTATTATTATTATTATTATTTTTAAAACAATTTTAATCGTTTTTGTATTATTAATAAAGTAAGATTCACTCAGTATCAAATAATGTATATTAAGATTTAATATAGTCTGTCTTTGATATATATATATATATATATATATATATATATATATATATATATATATATATATATATATATATATATATATATATATATATATATATATATATATATATATATATATATATATATATATATATATATATATATATATATATATATATATATATATATATATATATATATATATATATATATATGTTGTGTGTATGTATATGCTTGTATGTATGTGTGTGTTATGCACTGTTAATGAAATTGTCTTCAATGTTCTGAAAGTTTTTTTACTTAATTAAAAATATTAACAGTCATACTATTACACCACTCAATACTATTATAAAAACTCAACCCTCTATTTATAAATTTTCATTCAAATGATCTGTTTACGTTGGTGTGTTTTTAAAGTTTTCAAATCCAGACACCAAAATTCGATTCTATAATTCTTTTCTTGTGGTTTTACCTCCCCTTTGAAACTATAAACAACCCTTTTCTTCTAGTTTTACCTCCCCTTTGAAACTATTACTCTTTTCTTCTAGTTTTACCTCCCCTTTCAAATTATAACCCTTTTCTTCTAGTTTTACCTCCCATTTCAAACTATAATAACCCTTTTCTTCTAGTTTTACCTCCCCTCCCCCTTTGAAACTATAACTATAACCCTTTTCTTCTAGTTTTACCTCCCCTTT
>SEYY01020371.1:47500-52500 GCA_009176605.1 Armadillidium nasatum | reverse complement strand
CCCTCAAGTATGCGAGTTAATCACTCTACCGTTTGAGCCACGGTAGACGGGGATGATTTTGACCATTAGATGTATAGGAATGGATTATTAGGTCAACATTAGATATGAAAACTGAAAAAAGAACTATGCAACTGAAGAGAAAGGACAATAAAATACAGAAATATGGTGAAAAAAAAATTATCCAGAAAATTTAAAGTGGATTTGTACGATAAACTATGTGTACGATTTCCTAGCATGATGCCAGACGTAAGATCTTAAATAAAAGTATGACACCAAGGCCAAAAATAATGCACACGAAAGATTAAGATTTTTTTTTTTTTTTTTTTAATATAAAAGGAATAAAGTAAGAAAATTAGATGCAAGAAAATATGGACCTTGGATAGAGTCTTGGTGTGAAGAACGAAACGAGGAAAGGTTAATTAAACCAGGGGTTCCAACCTTTTTTTTTTTTTTTTTTTGTTTGTACCCCCTGAGTCTTAATTTACGTATGTGGACCCCTTGAGTCCTAACTTTACGTATGTGGACCCCTTGAGTCCTAACTTTACGTATGTGGACCCCTTGAGTCCTAACTTTACGTATGTGGACCCCCTGAGTCCTAACTTTACGTATGTGGACCCCTATGTGGTGTCCTAACTTTACGTATGTGGACCCCATGAGTCCTAACTTTACGTATGTGAACCCCCTGAGTCCTAATTTTACGTATGCGGACCCCTGAGTTCTAACTTTACGTATGTGGACCCCCTGAGTCCTAACTTTATGTACTTTACGTATGTGGACCCCTTGAGTCCTAACTTTACGTATGTGGACCCCTGAGTCCTAACTTTACGTATGTGAACCCCTGAGTCTAAATTTACGTATGTTGACCCCTGAGTCCTAACTTTATGTATGTGGACCCCCTGAGTCCTAACTTTACGTATGCGGACCCCTTGAGTCCTAACTTTACGTATGTGAACCCCCTGAGTCCTAAATTTACGTATGTGGACCCCTTGAGTCCTAACTTTACGTATGTGGACCCCTTGAGTCCTAACTTTACGCATGTGGACCCCCTGAATCCTAAATTTACGTATGTGAGCCCCCTGAGCCTTAACTTTACGTATGTGGACCCCTTGAGTCCTAACTTTACGTATGTGGACCCCTTATTCTCATATGTAATATTCCTAAATTAAATAAACTTTTTTTTCCATGAGGACCCCCTTAAAGTTTCTGTAATTCCCGGGGGTCCATGGTAGACCCAGGTTGGGAAATGCTGATTTAAACCGTTGTGAATAAGTCAAATTTGTTCGAAAAATTATCGAATTAGAAGTATTAGGTAGCATGGAATGCGATTGAGCAAGTTGTAGGTGGTTGAAGGAGACAAGTAATTTAATAAGAATACCGAATTATAGCGGAAAGGAGGAAAGAAAATGGTGAATTATAGAAATAAAAGAGAAGAAATGAAGGGAGAGGAGATCAGATGAGGGCAATGGGGACAGAAAAAGAGGAGTGATAATTATTTGCAGATATATAACACAGAAAAATTTCTCGCATGACAGGATTCAAAACCATTGATAACAGCGTCGCCATTAGACAGTATACAGAAGGATCTACCATCGAGATACGATGCCTATATTAAAAGACACAGTAGAACAATTTTCAAGCAATTCTGCTTCAAAACACTGTGCAACTGGTAAACACTGTGGCAACTCGGTACATAAACACTGTGGCAACTCGGTACATAAACACTGTGGCAACTCGGTACCTAAACACTGTGGCAACTCGGTTTATAAACACTGTGGCAACTCGGTACATAAACACTGCGGCAACTCGGTACATAAACACTGCGGCAACTCGGTACCTTAACACTGTTGCAGCTAGGTACCTAAACACTGTGGCAACTCGTTACCTAAACACTGTGGCAACTCAGTACCTAAACACTGTGGCAACTCAGTACCTAAACACTGTGGCAACTCGGTACATAAACACTGTGGCAACTCGGTACCTTAACACTGTGCAACTAGGTACCTAAACACTGTGGCAACTCGGTACATAAACACTGTGGCAACTCGGTACCTTAACACTGTGGCAACTCAGTACCTAAACACTGTGGCAAGTCGGTACCTATTTGAATACATAGGAGAGTGCATTGTTCCTCTTAAAGTGACGGGCGTAGCTCAATGGTATGTCATTCTGTACATTGTCTAACACCGACGCACTTTTAAATGGTTTCAAATCCTGGCGCGCGGAAGATTTTTTCCTGTTTAAATTTTTTAATTACTTTGGGTGGTTTCTCCTATAACTCAGGAGCACACCAGAGATTGCCTTGTAGCCCCAGTAGGAATTTCAAGCACTCTCCTATAGATATATATATATATATATATATATATATATATATATATATATATATATATATATATATATATATATATATATATATATATATATATTATTTTGTTAAACCCTAGGTTAGCCAATGCAATTAAAAGATTACACTTTATTTAAAAACACTTAAAACAACAAGTAAAGTAGTAACAATTACATAATGTCAAAAGAACAAGCTTTCGCTCCACTTTGAAAGAGGCTTCCAAAGTGGAGCGAAAGCTTGTTCTTTTAACATTATGTAATTGTTACTACTTTACTTGTTGTTTTAAGTGTTTTTAAATAAAGTGTAATCTTTTAATTGCATTGGCTAACCTAGGGTTTAACAAACTAATAATAAATATAAAAAGAGTGATAACTCTAAATATATATATAATATATATATATATATATATATATATATATATATATATATATATATATTATATATATATATATATATATATATATATATATAATATATTATATATTATATATAATATATATATAACATGGATTGTTTCATACAAAACTGCTCGATCTACCTAGGCTCTCTCTCTCTCTCTCTCTCTCTCTCTCTCTCTCTCTCTCTCTCTCTCTCTCTCTCTCTCTCTCTCTCTCTCTCTCTCTCTCTCTCTCTCTCTCTCTCTCTCTCTCTCTCTCTCTCTCTCTCTCTCTCTCTCTCTCTCTCTCTCTCTCTCTCTCTCTCTCTCTCTCTCTCTCTCTCTCTCTCTCTCTCTCTCTCTCTCTCTCTCTCTCTCTCTCTCTCTCTCTCTCTCTCTCTCTCTCTCTCTCTCTCTCTCTCTCTCTCTCTCTCTCTCTCTCTCCTTTTTCCATTCTTTTTTTCCCCTCTAGAGATGTAAATGAATTGTATTGTTTGAATAAGCAGCAATTTTGAAAGGCAAACTCGAGGTAAATTGAACTCGTTGTTAAAAAAGCAACAATCATATCAACAAATGTTTGTAATGTTATTGTTATGTTGCGAGACTTACAAAGGGAAAAAAGAACACGAGGGGAAAATGGGGATGGAAATAGATAGATAGGGAGGTTACGGAAAGGGAGGTAGAGGGGAGAGAAGAGTGAGAGAGAAAAGGAAGGGCAGAGTGTGGGTGTGTGTGTGTGTGTGTGTGTGTGTATGTTTGCCTGTGTGTGTGTGTGTGAATGAAAGTTAGTATTAATGTAATTAATCAGGTAAAATTTGATTTTGTATTTTTAAATATCTACAAATTATTATTAAAATTATTATATTATTATTATTATTATTATTATTATTATTATTATTATTATTATTATTATTATTATTTTTTTTTTTTTTTTTTTTTTTTTTTTTTTTTTTTTTTTTTTTTTTTTTTTTTTTTTTTTTTTTTTAAATTTTAATATTTTTTTTTATTTATTTATTTATTATTTATTATTATTATTATTATTATTATTATTATTATTATTATTTTATTATTATTTATTATTATTATTATTATTATTATATTATATTATATTATTATTATTATATTATATTATTATTATTATTATTTAATTATTTATTTTACTATTATTATCAATAGTTATTTTTATGAATATAATTATTTATTATTATTATTATTATTATTATTATTATTATTATTATTATTATTATTATTATTATTTTAAAAAAAAAAAAAAAAAAAAAAATTATTAATATTAATATTATTATTATTATTATTATTATTATTATATTATTATTATTATTATTATTTATTATTATTATTATTATTATTATTATTATTATTATTATTATTATTATTATTATTATTATCATTGTTGAGAAAATACATTACCTTAGTCATCAAATTTAGTTGACAAAATTTTATGGTTATTTAAGACTGAAAACGATGACTGATGTTCCGCTATTGATTCTCTTTATCGAAGAAGGAGGGTGGGGTGGGGGGGGAGAATTTCCTTGGTTGTTGTTTTTACTATCTAGGATTTTACGTGTGATCGAACCAGCGCCTTCAAACATATACGTCAGTCACTCCACCGTTAAATCTACTGTAGAAATGAACAGAAAATTATTGAAATATCTTGATGGAAGAGCTTACAATGTTAGTCGATGACGGTATCATGATTATGTAGGAAGGATTTAGCTGTGGTTTCAAGAGGGTTTTGTTTCAGCAACATTTTGAATCCTAGCTGTTTATAGGAATGCATCAGACCTTTTCAAATTCTATGAAATTTTAATTTTCAGCTTTGAAATTTTCCAGAGGGCCATTCGAAACTTTCTTTTTTTTAATATTTCTTTTCACTTAATACTACTTTAAAATGTTCATTTACTTGGAGGAAGTTGAGCCTGGGGAATTTTTGCCGTATGTACAGTCGTCAACAGAAGTTCGTTCCTATTAAGCTGGAAATAAATATTTATATAAAATGGGGATCATTTCAGGTTCAGCCAATCACAGTTCAATTAAGCCCAGCTCAATGTTTTTATTTTCTTTTTATTCAAAATAGAGCTTTTATGAAATGATCTCCATTTTATATAAATATTTATTTCCAGCCTAATAGGAACGAACTTCTGTTGACGACTGTACATGAAAATAGGACCTTTCACATCACTTTCAAGCCATGGATATTCCTCACAACATAAAACATCCTTTTCCATGCATCTCCGAGTTGAGTTTGGATGAACACGTAGTGAA
>SEYY01020371.1:30000-32500 GCA_009176605.1 Armadillidium nasatum | reverse complement strand
AATCAAAAAAAAAATTTCCTTTTGTAAAAATTTAGAATTGAAAGTAAGAACTAAACCAAAGAGAAGAGAGAACAGAGAAATGGAAGCACAGAGAACAGAGAACGGAAAACATAGCACAGAGAGCAGAGCACAGAGAACATAGCACAGAGAACAGAGCACAGATAACAGAGAATAGAGCACAGAAAGCAGAGCACAGAGAACATAGCACAGAAAAAATAACACAGAACACAGAGAACAGATAACGGAAAACATAGCACAGATAACATAGCAGAGAGAACAGAGAACATAACACAGAGAACATAGCACAGAGAACATAGCACAGAAAGCAGAGCACATAGAACATAGCACAGAAAAAATAACACAGAAAACAGAACACAGAGAACAGATAACGGAAAACATAGCACAGATAACATTGCAGAGAGAACAGAGCACAGAGAACATAGCACAGAGAACGTAGCACAGATAACATAGCACAGAGAGCAGAGCACATAGAACATAGTACAGGGAACAGAGCACAGAAAACGGAAAACAGAGAACAAAAGACATTACAGAGAAGAGTCTAATGTAAAAGGGTGGAACAAAGGAAATCTTTACATTCCTTGTTTTGCTTTTAAACCAACTCAAAAAATAAAGTTTTTTTTTCTTTTTAAAACAAAGTAAATTATTCCTTCCTTCGCTCGCTTCTCTTTCAATTAATTTTGTCTTAAATTTTTTTTTTTTGTAAAAATTATTTTTTTACTGATTGGGATAAGGTATTCGCAGAGAGGTCTTCCTTTAAATACAGTATTATTTTATTATTATTTTTTATTTCTTATTATTATAATTATTATTATTATTATTATTATTATTATTATTATTATTATTATTATTATTATTATTTTTATTTTTTTTTTATTTGAAAAATAATTAATGTAATTAAACAAAATATGAAATAAAAATCTAAAATAAAATATTTATATTTATATTATTATTAAATATTAAGTAAATTATGTATACCTTACTTAATAAAAGCAGTAGCAGTGTTGGATTAAAGATAAATGAATTTGCTCATTTAATATTAATTAGACTTTAATTGTTTACTCCTTTTGACTTTACTCTCTCTCTCTCTCTCTCTCTCTCTCTCTCTCTCTCTCTCTCTCTCTCTCTCTCTCTCTCTCTCTCTCTCTCTCTCTCTCTCTCTCTCTCTCTCTCTCTCTCTCTCTCCTTCTCTTTCTTTTTCTTTGTTTTTATCTTTTTTTCTTTTTCTATTACTATTTTCTTTTTTTTTCTTTTTTTCTTTTTCTTTTCTCTTTCTTTCTTTTCTTTCTCTTTTTTTACTTTTTATCTTTTTATCTTCTTATATTTCTGAATTAATAAGAGCAATGTTTATTGCATATAAATTATCTTAAATTAAATTGATGCTTCTTCTTCACGAAATTGACAAGAGATCATTTGAGCTTTTGAGACGGAAAGCGTTGGCCTGAAGCCTTTGAAGGTCGATTTACGTGCAATACCTTTTCCATGCAAGGATGGGCGACTCCCTTATTTTGTTAAGGTAATTCAGAGAAGTTATAAAAAAATTCCTGAAGATACCACAGATTATCTATTATGTTAGAAACCTCTTTCATATGGGGGGAAAATAATAAGTCTTCCAAAAATGATTGAAGAGGGGAAGCATATGTGGCACTGAAAAGGGGAAACATAGTGGTACTGAAGAGGGGAAACATAGTGGCACTGAAGAGGGGAAACATAGTTGTACTGAAGAGGGGAAACATAGTTGTACTGAAGAGGGGAAACATAGTGGTACTGAAGAGGGGAAACATAGCGGTACTGAAGAGGGGAAACATAGCGGTACTGAAGAGGGGAAACATAGCGGTACTGAAGAGGGGAAATATATGTGGTATTGAAAGTATGAATATATCAATTGTGTACTACTAATGTAGTCCATTAGAAGACTGAGCCGATTAGACATGTGAAGGAGCGCCTTTTTTTTATGCAGTATAAACAATTGCTTTCTATATACCCACTAAAGATACGAGAAGGTCAGAATTCAATAACTTTAAAGTCATCTGTGTGGAATCCTAATTGAAAAAGGGCTTAGTCCATATTTGTTAGATTTAAGTAAAGAATACAGGAGGATTTAGTTAAAATCATAGGATTAAAAAAAAATAGCAAGAATTCATCGTCAGCATGAAAAAACTTGTTGTACAAACAAGCACAATATCTATTTTTAGTTAAATCCTAAATTTAAAGTCATTGAAAGAGAGAGGAATTAAATTTGTTGTGCCTAGACACTAAAGAAAAGTAATTGTCCAGTACTTATGGTTAGGTATAGTTTCAGAAAGTTAGTGGTATCAACAAGTGTAATAATTAGATGAAAACTCGAGACTGTTAGTAGATCATTAAGTGTAGTACCATTGTGGAGAACCCAAACACCAAGAGTTCTGTCTAGTACTGTCCGTGATACAAACGGTAGAGTGGTTGACTCATGTGCTTGAGGGCGCCGGTTCGATCCCACTTG
>SEYY01020371.1:0-2500 GCA_009176605.1 Armadillidium nasatum | reverse complement strand
GGGGAAGCGATTGCTCCTGAGCGATTAAAAGAGGAAATAATAATTAATTAAAATATCTCTCGTTTTTTTAATTAATATTGCTAATATTTTTTTTGCGATTTTGCGATTTTTTTTTTTTTTTTTTTTTTTCATTTTAATATTTACTTATTCTCGATAGATTCAAATTAGTTTTCCGTTTAATTTTATGTTTGTTTTGCGATTTATTTTGCGTTTTTTTTTTCTGCTTGTTTTAATATTTTTTTAATATTGATATTTGCAGTTCTCAATTAATTTTTACTCGTTCTATATTAGTATTTTATTAATTTATTTATTTTTATTTTTATTTATTTACGTATTTTTAATTATTTATTTATTTATTTTTATTATTTACTTATTTTAATTTATTTTTATTTTTCATTTTTTTTATTTATTTAACTTAATTTTATGAAATTACTAATTTTTTTAAATTTTTTATTTTAATATTTAATTATTTTTTTAGTAATAGTTCTTCAGTTTTAACAATATTATATTCTATAATTTTGTTTCACAACTTCTAAACAAAATATTCTAGAATTAATTTCTAGAAATTTCTAGACATTTTTCTAAATAAATTTTGAAACTTTCAAGACATTTCTAGAGACTTCTAGATATTTTTCTAAAGATTTATTGACAATATCTAGGCATTTCTAGAGAATTTTATGAGATTTCTAAACTATTTTTAAAGATTTCTTGGCAATTTCTAGACATTTCTAGAGGATTTTATGAGATTTTTAAACTTTAAAGATTTTTTGACAACTTTTAGACATATCTAGAGGATTTAATGAGATTTTTAAACTATTTCTAAAGATTCCTTGACAATTTCTAGACATTTCTAGAGAATTTTATGAGATTTCTAAATATTTCTAGACATTTCTAGAGGATTTCTATTTCTACAGATTTCTAGACATTTCTAGAGGATTTTATAGATTTTTAAACTATTTCTAAAGATTTATTGACAATTTCTTGACATTTCTAGAGGATTTTATGAGATTTCTAAACTATTTCTAAAACTTTCTTGACAATTTCTAGATACATCTACACTATTTCAGTAAATTTCTAGACCATTTAATAGATGCTTTAAACCTTTTAAAATGATTTCTAGACAATTTCTAGTTTCTCCTGAAGATATCTAGACAACTTCGTGATTACTAGTAACAGACAATTTGTAGATTAATGTCTCTATCAAATAATATCTGAACAGTTCTACACATTTCTACATAATTCTATTGATTTCTAGAGTTTCTAGAATTCCTAGATTAATTTGTTTCTTTGTTAAGTCGTGTCTTTTAGCAATTTTCAGAATTCCAATTTGTAAAATTTGTGTTTCATTTCTTTTCGTGATCTTTAATTGTGTTGTTTTCACCTCTGTCATTACTCCTAATTTGAATGAAAAGAAAAAGAAATAAAGGAGACAGTGTGGAGAAGGGTCAGGTCAAACGGACTCATTATTATTATTATTATTATTATTATTATTATTATTATTATTATTATTATTATTATTATATATTATTATTATTATTATTATTATTATTATTATTATTATTATTAGTCATTATTATTATATTATTATTATTATATTATTATTATTATTATTATTATTATTATTATTTTTATTATTTTATTATTATTATTCTTGCTTCAACTCTGTTGTGTTTTTAACATTATTTAACTTCTTCCTTTTCTAAATATTACAAGTTGAGTAATATTTTTGTTTAGCTTGAAAACAATCATTAATGCTTTTAAAACAAACCATATCTGTTTCTATTGTGTGTATCAGTGATAATATATCGAGGAGTAACTTTTATTTTTTTTTATTTTTTATATTTTATTTTTATTTTTTTTTTTTTTTTTTTTTTTTTTTTTTTTTTTTTTTTTTTTTAATAAAAATTGATAAAAGGATTTTTCTTCATAATATGAAATCCCCTTTTTGAGATTAATCCTTGTAAAGCCAAATTACCTTCCAAGTTTTGGGAGTAATTTTTTTTTTAATTTTTAATTTATTTAATTAAAATTTTTTTTATTATTTTTGTTTTTATAACGTTATTTTATTAATTATATTATTATTATTATATTATTATTTATTATTATTATTATTATTATTATTATTATTATTATTTATTATATTTATTATTATTGTTATTGTATTATTGTTATTTTATATTAATGTTCTTAATATATTATAATTATTATGATTCTTAATTTTATTATTATTATAATTATGAATATTATTATTATTATTATTGTTATCATTATTATCATATTATCTTAATTATAATTTATCATAATTATATTTACTTAAATATTTGCATTTAGTTATTATCACTAAAATTATTATTGTTAAAATTATAATAAAAAATTGCTTATAATACTATTATTAAAATTAATATCATTTAATATTGTTATTACTAATAGTAGTAATAGTAACAAATGCAAAAAAAAATAAAAAAAACTAAGCAAAGAAATGAAGAAGTATGTGTGTATA
>SEYY01020370.1:132500-148071 GCA_009176605.1 Armadillidium nasatum | reverse complement strand
TAAATAAATAAATAAAATAGACATTGTACCTCAAGGGCATTGCCCTATTCGAGGAGGGAAACTTTTTAGGTAGTTTCTCCCTAGGATCTGTATGAGAGATCGAACTAGGGCCTTCAAGCGCCTAAGTCAAACGCTCTACCGTTTGTGCCACGTAAAAGCATTAAATTCATAGGTGAAAACTTTTTTCATCTCTCTCTCCCTCTCATCTTTTCTCTCTCTCTCTCTCTCTCTCTCTCTCTCTCTCTCTCTCCACATTTTTCTTTTTCTCATCGTTGTCTCTGCCTCTCTCTCTCTCTCTTCTCTCTATCTCAACCTCATCTGTCTCTCTCTCTCTCTCTCATCTCTTTCTGTTTCTCTCTCTCTCTCTCTCCTCTTATCTTTCTTTCTCTCATCTTTGTCTCTGCCATTCTCTCTCTCATCTGTCTCTTTATCTCTCTATCTCTCTCATCTGTCACTCTCTCATCTCTGTATGTTTCTCCCTCTCTATCTCTTTCATCTGCCTCTCTCTCCTCATATCTCTCTCTCTCTCTCTCTCTCTCTCTCTCTCTCTCTCTCTCTCTCTCTCTCTCTCTCTCTCTCTCTCCTTCATCTCTGCGTGAAACCGTCAACCTTTGATTAGGTCCCGAGGGACATTATTGGCCTGATCCGAAGAAGGAAAACGGAACAGTCCGAAGGGGATTCGGAGAATATGATGACAAACTCTGCAGGAGATTCAATAAAAATTCAATGGAAACGGCACACAAAAGAAATACGCTATTATTATTATTATTATTATTATTATTATTATTATTATTATTATTCATTATCAATATATATATATATTATATATATATATATATTTATATATATATATAATATAATATATATATATATATATATATATATATATATATATATATATATATATATTATATTATATATATATATATATATATATATATATATATATATATTATATATATATATTAATTTTATGTGTTGTATGTATGTGTGTATGCATGTGTATGTTAAAAGAAATAATAAAATACATAAGAAAAACAATAAAAAATAAAAAATATCAAATGATTACTTTTCCTACATGGTAAGTTTTTTAAGTTCTTTCAAATATTAAAATATAAAATAGATATTATTATTATTATTTTCTTTAATTAAGAGAGAAAAACATCATCTACTCGTATTTTCCATTCTCTTACATACATAATTTTCCATTTAAATTAGAATAATTATTATTATTATTATTATTTATTAAAGGAAATAAAAATTAAGATAATGTCCAAGATATCTGATTTGCAGTAAGAATATTCATTTTTATGTTCCAAACTCTCTCTCTCTCTCTCTCTCTCTCTCTCTCTCTCTCTCTCTGTTTCACTCTCTATCTCTCTCTTTATTTTTATCTTTCTTTTGCCATCTCTCTCATTCCTTTTTTCATTACTTTCCCCATAATTTTCCTAATTAATGTCTTCATTACTTTCCTCATTTATCCCTTCATTACTTTCTTCATTACTTTCCTCATTACTTTCCTTTTTCTCATCAAACACTAACCTGAAATACTCTAGATAAAAAAATAAAAACAATTCTTTTTAAAGGATTTCGATCCACATATAAGTTTTTTTATTTTATTAATCATCAAAGTTCTTCCTTTTTCCACCTCACCACCACCACCACCACCACCACTGCCACCGCCCCAGCCAAAGCAAACAACACCCACAGTAACATAACAGTAGAGTAGTTGACTCATGTTCTTGAAGGGGCCATTATGACCCCTTATGCGAATCCTAAAGGAAGAAACTTCTAAAAAATTTCAACTATTTGAACAGGCTATTTTGTAATGAGGATCGATATATATATATTATATATATATATATATATATATATATATATATATATATATATATATATATATATATATATAATATATATTATTATATATATTATATATATTATATATATTATATAGTACATGATGTATTCTCAATCTCTTCTGACGTACAACAAACTTTTTTTTTTTTTTTTTGTCTCTCAGTTGTAACAAAAGTTCTCAAACTTCAGCAAATAATCTTAAATACTTTATTTTCAAATTACCTAAACTCTTTCTATTATAACAACTTTTATATTACCTAATATCTCTCTCTCTCTCTCTCTCTCTCTCTCTCTCTCTCTCTCTCTCTCTCTCTCTCTCTCTCTCTCTCTCTCTCTCTCTCTCTCTCTCTCTCTCTCTCTCTCTCTCTCTCTCTCTCCTCTCTCTCTCTCTCTCTCTCTCTCTTTTCAACTAAATTTCTAACTATTTATTCTCCAAGTAAACAACTGACCAATAAAATATTTTCTTCCTGTTTTAATAATGTTTTGCGTTCCATACTTAATTTCCCTTCTTTGACTGGTCGTAACTTTTCTAATAGAAGTTACTTACGATTTCCACGATAGTCAAAACAAATTATTTCTTTTCTAAATTTTTAACATTAATTAATTAAGATTTCCTTCATAAATTGGTAACAAAAACGAAGGTAGAGTGATTGAATCACAAGCTTGCAGGGGCAGTGTCAATCACTCTTGTGAAATCCAGGAAGGAACTGCCTAGATAATTTCCCTCTTCGCCTCTGAGGAGCGAACTTTAAAAAAAAAAAAAATTGTAATTCACCAAAATTTGAAGAGTTTTCTCTTTTTTTTTTTCAATTTAAACTAAAAATATTCTTCGGGAATCGATCCATACTTCTGTTAATACCTCAATTTTTTTAACTCGTAAACAACAGATTTGTTAATGACTAAACCTAGACCCAAATTATCGACAAGAAAAATGATCGAAACATGTTTTAAAAATCATTAAAATGAGTTGACGATTTTGCTCTTCTTTTTTTCCATACTTTTTTCTGTTAACAATTTAGGACATTTCACCGAAGATCTCGACCGAAGATCTCGACCGAAGATCTCGATAAGAAATATTCTTGCATTATCAAATATATTATCAGTATTATCAATATCTACAGTAAAATCTTTTAATCTTATATTAAGTCTTTATGATAACACGTGTTAAAGAGAGAGAGAGAGAGAGAGAGAGAGAGAGAGAGAGAGAGAGAGAGAGAGAGAGAGAGAGAGAGAGTACAAAACAAACAAGCATATGTGTCGAATTTTTATTTATTTATTTTAACATTTACATTTTTATTTATTTAACTTAAAAATTACGACTATTCACCAAAAAAAAAAAAAAAAAATGTTTTCTTTAAAAAAAGATAATATAACATCATATCTATATAAGAAAAAAAACACAAAAAGATTACACAAAATTATAAAATAATAAATAATTATTCATAAATGATGAAGGAAAATAATAAACATTTATTATACTTTACAAAATTTTAAAAATAAAAAATAAAATTTTAAGTTACCCATTAAATATATTTTCTATCATAAAAAGTTAAACAAAAAACGAAAACAATAAAACTAAAAAAATAATATATATATATAATATATATATATATTATATATATATATATATATATATATATATATAATATATATATATATATATATATATATATATATATATATATATATATATATATATATATATATATATATATATATATATATATATATATATATATATATATATATATATATATATATATATATATATATATTAGTTGAGAAATGGAAAGATTTTTTTTAAAATTAAAATCAGAAAATTTACATAAAATTAAATATCTTTTAAAACTTAATATCATTTGAAATACTTTATAAAAATGATTATAATGTTAATTTATTTTATTTCACTTGATTAGGGCTCTGCCCGTGAGCGGTGTGATGTGTAAAAAAAAAAAAAAATAATAAATAGATAAATATCACTTCATTCACTATTATAATCACAAGCTCTGAAGATGAACCAATAAAGTTTAGGGAAGAAACCCGTTCTTAGAAAAATATAATTCATTCTATTTTATTTGTAAATTATTCTCAAGAATTATTCTAAAGAAAATAAACTTGGCATAAAATGTAATTTTTATATCTATGAAAAGAAAAATGCTTGCAATTATTATTATTATTATTATTATTATTATTATTATTATTATTATTATTATTATTATTATTATTATTATTATTAATAACACGAATTTTGTTTGCACAACTTTTGTAACTGGAGAAATGAAATGAAGAAATATTAAAATTTAAATATTATTATTATTATTATTATTATTATTATTATTATTATTATTATTATTATTATTATTATTATTATTATTATTATTATTATTATTATTAAAAATATGGTTTCGAAAATGTTGCTAAAGGTTACTAAATTCTTTAAATAAATATATTCCTCTTCGCATTTTTTAAAATACAAACAAAAATTGTTTAAAAAAATTAACCCGAAAAAAACCATTCCTAACATAGAAAAATGCTTCTTCACTAAAATATATATATATATATATATATATATATATATATATATATATATATATATATATATATTATTATATATATATATATATATATATATTATATATTATATATATATAATATATATATATATATTATATATATATATATATATATATAATAATTAATAATTTTTTTTAATTATTACACTACTATAGGATTTTTATCATTATTTTTAATGTAATAAATGTAATAGGTAATTCTTTAAACAAAGTTCCTTAATAATACTTAAAAATGGAAGAAAATTACGAGCGAGATATTTTGGGTAAGGACAATGAAGAACAATTACGAAGTACACAGAAGAGGAAATTAATGAAAAAATTGTCGAGAATTAAACTTAATAAATCTCTCGAAAATATTTCGGCATTCTACGCTGCAAAAGTTAAGAAATTAAAGTTAAATAACATATCTTTAGCTAAAGAACTTTCTGAGCAAAGGCAAGTTTCACGATCATGGTATGACACAATTGTATCTTTAAAAGAGGAACTTCAGCATTCGCAGGAATCTCTCTTACGCTTGCAATATGAAGCAAAGGGAAATGAAGACTATGAACATGTTGTTCAAGAGGCAGTTGAAAGGCGAGTTAGGGCTATAGTAGAACCTTTAGAAGAATGTGTTTCAGATTCTTTAAGAAATGCTTACAGATTAGTTAATAATTTAACAGAGGCCAAACAACTTGTAACATCAGCCCTTTCATTTAGCGACAAAGAGCAAGTCAATTTTTCAGACATGTCGCCTGAGAGTTTGTTTGGGTCTACACCAAATTTAAGACAAAACCATAAGTCACCTAGAAAAAATGTAATTCATCCTAAAGTGGAAGGTCAAGTCATTCACCCACTATCAATAGTTATTCCTAAAATGTCAGTAGAAGAGAGTGGGAGGTACTCTTTTCAGGAGCAGGAAGAAATTGGAATGGGTGTTATTGGTGAACATTCATTAACAGAAACTAAATCAACTTCATCAGATGGGGATAATGAAACATCAGACCATGAAAATAGATATGAAGAAAATGAGAATTACTATATGGAAAATGCCATTAGTAATGATACAACTGATAATGAATCAATTGATGATGATGAACAAAGTAATGTTAGTGGAGAGTCACCTATGCCTTTAAATTCAGAAGCTTTCGCGTTAGGAGACAATCAGTTTTCTTCTGGATCAGAAAATTCTATTAGATCAAGAGTTTGACATTCAAAGTTCTGAAGAATCTTTTAAAGACGAAACTTTAAGATCACCGGAAAAAGCAGAGAGAGTAGACCAACTCTATGAAGAAAATCTCTTTGAGGGCTCAAGTTGGATGTATGTTATAAAAGGTCGCCCTAAAATTACTAAAAAAAGTGAAACAAAAACTTGTAAAACAAATGTAGGAATAAGTAGATTATGTTGCGTTTTGCCTGATACATCTAGCGAGTCAGAAGGGGAACATGTTGAAATACCCGCGAGAAATGTTAAGCACGGAAGAGTTAATGGAGCATCAAAATATGGCCATTCGGGAAGAAAATTATGTAAAAATTCTGTATCTTATTCCGATACTGGTAATTGTAGCACATTATCAATTAGGGATTCGAACGGTACTAAGAGTTTAAATAATCTAAATGATGAATCCTTTTTGGTTGCCCCTCCGTCTTTTAGTATAAATGATTCTCAAACCCATTTCGCTTTACCGAATGAAGATTCAGATCTGGAAAAAAGTCAAGAAGGAGAAAAATATGAAAATTTAACTACATGGGAAAATAAACATTCAACTTCATCGTCTCCAAATTTGGAGTTCAATTTAGAGTCCGCTGAAGATTTAACATGCACCTTAGATTCTCCCATGGACATTACCGAATACATTAAGGAAGAAGTAATAACAGATTTACCTCCTTTACCAGAACAACGTGATGGTAATACAGAAGCTGCCTGCAATTTTATGCTCAAAGAGCATGAAATATCTAAAACTGGCAATTATCAAAACAGTTTAAATACCAGAATGTCCGAGAACGTGACCGAGAATTTAGGGTTACCTAAAATTTCAGTTCAAGATAGTAAAAAAGCGAACAAGTATTTCAAATTAGCGCAAGAGAATGGGACGCACCAAGTTGGTACGAAAGAACAAATTGATTCGCGTATCTACGACATTTCGCTAATGGACGCTTCGCAGATTACTCCTTGTTTGACAAATGTTTGGGAAGAGAATGTTCCGTCTAATATCAATGGTAGTCCTGAGGATCTAGGAAAGAAATTAGAATATCATTCGATTGTTGCTGAAGATATAACGAAAACACCCTCACCTACATTCGATGTTGGTCCAGATGTACCCTTATATGGCTTTCCAAATTCGTGCAACCGAATTAATACAGTTAGGCGAAGAAAATCAATTAGAACAAGGAATGAAAACAATAAATGCAAAAGAAAACGAAAAAGAAATACAAAACCCTTGAAGAAAAAATATATGAAGGCTAAACACATGAATTATTTCAGATGATCGTGATACGTCAATTTTCTCAAGTCCGTACGAAACGGAGGATGAAGACGTTTGGACTCCTTCTAAGAAGCGTAGAAAGCGAAAAAACAAGTGTTCAATAAAATATATTACTTGCGCGAAGAAATTAAAGTTGCAAACGGATGAAACAACTAGAGAAAGCGCACCTGTAACAGATTTACCTTTAACATATTCAGGAATACATCAAAATTATGAAATAATTCCCATGTTAAAAGCTAATGATATTGATATTAATAGTAACGTTAATGATATTGGTCTTAAAAGTAACGCTAATGATATTGATCTTTATAGTAACGCCAATGATACTGATATTAATAGTAACACTAATGATTTCAGTGTTAAGATGAACATTACAGTGGAACCTCAGAAAGTCGATCCTTTGTGTGAAATACCAAAGGACATGAGTACATTAGTGGCAGCTTCAGCAGATATTATAATGAAGCATATTAAGAAGGAAATTAAATATATTGCTTCACGAGACATTTGCAATGTTCCTAAACTGGATTCGAAACATGAAGGTGACGACCACCCATCATTACCAAGAGAAGAAATAGAACTATTTAAAGAAGGAGAAGAAGAAGAAGAAGAAGAGAAAGAAGAACTCTTCAATGGAAGATCAAGAAGAAGAAAAAGAAGAACAACTCTAAAAATTCAGTCTTTCAAAGAACCTTCTTTAAGCACAAAGATGAGAAGTTCTTTGGGAAGGAAACCTAAAAGAAAAAAAGAGAAGAAAGGTATCAAAAAGTAATTATTATTATTATTATTATTATTATTATTATTATTATTATTATTATTATTATTATTATTATTATTTATTATTTACTTTTATTATTATTATTATTATTATTATTATTATTATTATTATTATTATTATTATTATTATATATTATTATAATTTAGGCTTTTAATTTTTATTCTAGAATTTATTTTGAGATGGAATTATTTTTATTATTACTTCTTGTAAATATGCATTTATATTTTGTTATTAATTAAAAATATATAGTTGATATTGTAGTTCCTGTAATTTCTGGATCATTATTATTATTATTATTATTATTATTATTATTATTATTATTATAATGTTGAGTCGCTATTTCCCAAATTTAAGATTTATCACAACTATTAAATTTTGAAAAATATTAAATTTAAAAGGGCAGAAAACACGATCGTCTGGAGAACTTCAGAAAAAAAAAAATGCGTACAAACGAAAAAGAAAACGTTAGTACTATTACTGCAAAAATTGTCCTAACAAATCGTTGGGAAAAGTGGCAAAAATATCACAATAAATTTTTTCAGTTATTTTTTTATTAGAAAATAAATGGGTGAGGCGACTTTCTTATGCTTAACATGTCTTTTCTTTTATATTGGAAATTCTACTGTGACATTTTTTGCCACTTGTCCCAACGATTCGTTAGGACAATTTTTGCAGAGTACTGAAAGGGTGATATACCTTACCTGGTAGTATAAAAACCAAGAACTACCATTGGAAACAACTGCTTCAAAGAGTATGATTTTCTTGAGAATTTTCAAGTGAAACAGTTTAAAGGACTGATGGAAGAAGATTAAAAGAAGATTGAAATTTAAAATGGAATTTTTTATTTATATATAATTTTTTAATTTTTTTTTATTTATTTTTTATAAATTTTTTTTTTTTTTTAATTTTTTTAATATAATTTTTTATATATATATATATATATATATATATATATATATATATATATATATATATATATATATATATATATATATATATATATATATATATATATATATATATATATATATATATATATATATATATATATATATATATATATATATATATATATATATATATATATATATATCATCTGAAAAGGTTATTGACATCTCGGTAATTCTGAAATAACCCCGGAGCATCCTTTTGAGTGTAACCAAAATTGCAAATGACTTCTATCATTGTAAAACAGATACACACAAATTTCTCTCTATATATATATCATATATATATATATATATATATATATATATATATATATATATATATATATATATATATATATATATATATATATATATATATATATATATATATATATATATATATATATATATATATATAGGTGATTGTGTAGGTGTATGTGTGTGTGTGATTGTGTTTGTGTGTACGTATAGAGCGAGTGAGTGAGAGAGAGAGGAAAAAAAATCTTTAAAGACATTTCTATTATAGATAAAAAAAAAAAAAAAAAAAAAAAAAAAAAAAAAAAAAAAAAAAAAAACGGTGTCACCGTTTTTAAGCTTAAAATATTTTTTTTACTAACTATTATCAAACAATAAAATACACTTTAAAAAAATAAACGAAATAATAAAAAAAATTGTATTAATAATTAAGTTTGTAATATGAGAAAAGAGATTTTGACAAAATATCTAAAAAGTCTTAAAAAAAAAAAAAGAAAGAAAAAAAAAAAAACAATAAAATAAAAGAAAAAAATTAGAACGAAGATAAATTTTAACTTTATTCTCTGAACGATAATTTTTTAAAAAAATTTTGACTAGTGGTAGTAGAATTTCTTCTTCTTCTTCTTCTCTTCTTCTTTCTTCTTATTATTTATATTATTATTATTATTATTATTATTATTATTATAATTATTATTATAATTATTTTTAATATTATTATTCTACCCTCCTCCTCCTCCTCCTTCTATCCTCCTTCTTCTTTTCTTAATCTTTCTAATCTTCTTAATCTACTTAATCATTTTCTTTCTAACTTTTCTTTTCCTTCTTCTCAACACTTCAAATTGGAGAAGTGAGACCGACCAATTCCAAAAGACATCCAACAACACCGGTCACGATTCTTTATCGAAACCCCCACCCACCCCATATATATATATATATATATATATATATATATATATATATATATATATATATATATATATATATATATATATATATATATATATATATATATATTATATATAAATATATAACTAATTTTAAATATAATAAATAATAATATAATAATAAATATAAAATAATAATAATAATAATAATAATATAATATAATAATAATAATAATAATAATAATAATAATAATAATAATAATAATAATAATAATAATAATAATAATAATAATAATAATAATAATAATAAATAATAATAATAATAATAATAATAATATAATAATAATAATAATAATAATAATAATAATAATAATAATAATAATAATAATAATAATAATAATAATAATAATAATAATAATAATTCATTTTCATTCGGTAAATAACATTTGGTTAATTTGTATTTTTTTTTTTACTCAAAAAAATTAATTGTTTTATATTTAATTTTTTTATTTTTTTTAATTTAATTCAATTAAATTAAAACACGTAAATACGTTTAAATAAAGAATCGTGATATTCACTTACAATCATCGTCATATATATATATATATATATATATATATATATATATATATATATATATATATATATATATATATATATATATATATATATATATATATATATATATATATATATATATATATATATATATATATATATATATATATATATATTGGTGCTTACCCTTGTGAATAATAGTGTTAAATCCAAACCACAGTCCCCAAAAAATCATCGAAATAATTTGAGAGTCTGAAAGATATATATATATATATATATATATATATATATATATATATATATATATATATATATATATATATATATATATATATATATATATATATATATATATATATATATATATATATATATATATATATATATATATATATATATATATATAAAAGGGGACTGTTTCTATATATTCTAAAGTACTGTATTTACCCATAAAGGAGATTTGAAAACAGCTGATTCAGCAAAAGCGAATATTATGATTCATTATTGTAATTCTACTTTCTGGTGTTCTTATGAGTCTTTGACTGATTAATTTTACTCTCAATTAACTTTATCTTTGTTTTCCTTTATTGGGGTTCTATATTGGTCATTATAGATTCTAGATATATCCCATTCTTCCTTTAAAATAAATGTGTATATAATAGTGCTTTTCACATTTGTGTTTTTATCAGCTAGCTCTCTCTCTCTCTCTCTCTCTCTCTCTCTCTCTCTCTCTCTCTCTCTCTCTCTCTCTCTCTCTCTCTCTCTCTCTCTCTCTCTCTCTCTCTCTCTCTCTTCTCTCTCTCTCTCTCTCTCTCTCTCTCTCTCTCTCTCTCTCTCTCTCTCTCTCTCTCTCTCTCTCTCTCTCTCTCTCTCTCTCTCTCTCTCTCTCTCTCTCTCTCTCTCTCTTCTCTCTCTCTCTCTCTCTCTCTCTCTCTCTCTCTCTCTCTCTCTCTCTCTCTCTCTCTCTCTCTCTCTCTCTCTCTCTCTCTCTCTCTCTCTCTCTCTCTCTCTCTCTCTCTCTGTTTCATGCCTTTATATCTTACACAAAATGGTTTATTTTTTTCAGAATCTTATAACTCAGCTCAGCTGTAAGGGCGATTTCTTTTGATCAGTTAACACCGTCTTTTTGTATCATTAATTTCAGCCCCCAAAAATTTGAATTCTTTAAATACCTTTAAATCCTTGCTCATTGTTTTTCCTTCTATGCACAATCTGTACACAGCAATAAAGGTGCATAACGCAAATAATTCGTCTATTTCACAGAATCCAAAATTTCTCCCCGAATTACTTTTAAAAGAAAACGGGATAATATCTAAAATGATCTGGGATTCAGGTACGAAGCAATAAAATCTATTCAATGTTGTTACGGAAAGAGAACTCAATGGCAATCAGATCAATCCTAAAAAAAAAACTTAAAGTAAATTATTCAACGATGATGAACGTTAATATCACTCAAAAGGGAAACATCGAAATAAGTAGATGAATATAGGATAAGCTCTACAATGGAAGTAATTTATATAGAAGAATATAGAACAGTCTGTAAATAAAATAAGATAAACAAATTGCCCAAAGCAATTTATTTCCAAAGTGGTAATAAGCCCAGTCTTAAACTAGAGAGTAATCAGTAGATTCAAAATATTAAAAATCAACAAATTTGAACATATGGGTAAAAAAAAAAGCTTTTCATAGAAAATTGAAGAAAGAAAAATTAGGAAAAAAATTAATCAGCTTTTGATGTCTAAGAATAAAATTAGTCTGAGAATAGAATTAGTATAATATTTAATATTTAGTAGAGAGAAAGCGGTGGTCAAATTGAAATTTCAAGAGTGTTAATTAAAATAATAGAACAGATAAAGGTTGGTTAACGAACCATTTATGAAAATTGGTATCAAACACAATGCAACTACCAGAAAAAAAATATATAAAACAAAAAAGGGAAGTAAAGAATAGACTGAAAGTGAGTATTTAAATTTCTCATGGAGAAGGTATCAGAAAAGTCTTCAGTATGTGAGAGCCTCTACTTTTAATAATTAGTATCATATAGAATACACTTGCATTGTTTTGTGAATGTTGTGAGTCGAAAGGATGTTTTGAAAGATGAAAGGTGATAATAAGCATTTCCACGGTATAGGTTGTAAACTAAATTAGTTCTTCTGTTTACATTACACCACATTTTAACACACTTTGCCAGAGCGGGGTAGTGGAACAGTAAGCAAATTATACCTTAGTTCTATTTGTTCTGTTTATATATTATATATATATATATATATATATATATATATATATATATATATATATATATATATATATATATATATATATATATATATATATATATATATATATATATATATATATATATATATATGCACACTAACTTTAATAATAGTGATTAAAGGTAAAAATTAACTTTTCATTTCCAAAGATTTTGCTTTTTCTTTCTTTCTTTTTTCTGAATTTTTTATTTTCATTTTTTTTTAAGTTATATTTTGCAGCATCATTCATAAGTGGCTGTCATCTTGATGTTTTGGTAAAAGTTTATTTGAGAATTTTTTTTTTTTTTTTTTTTTTTTGAACTTTCGAGAGTAATGCACATTATTTTTAATAATTCTTATGTTAAGCATTATGAACTCATGTACAAGCAAGCACGCATTCACACACACACACACACACACACACACACACATATATATATATATATATATATATATATATATATATATATATATATATATATATATATATTATATATATATATATATATATATATATATATATATATATATATATATATATATATATATATATATATATATATATATATATATATATATATATATATATATATATATATATATATATATATATATATATATATATATATATATATATATATATATATATATATATATATATATATATATATATATATATATATATATATATATATATATATATATATATATATATATATATATATATATTTATATAATATTAAATATAATAATAATTTATAAAAAAATTAAAAAAACTAATAAAATAATAATAAAAATAATAATAATAATATAATAATAATAATAATAATAATAATAATAATAATAATAATAATAATAATAATAATAACAACAATAATAATATTTTTTTATTATTATTACTTTTCCGATTACCATACCTCAATAACCAACGCTAACTCTACATTCTCTGACCTAAAAACAAAGAATTGAAACTAAGAAATCTCAACAATAGCATTTTATTGAAGATTAATTATAACTAACAGTTTGAAAGCCCAATTACTTGAACCTAAACTATATCATATTATATGAAACAGATTTCTTTATTGAAAATCTCTCTCTTAATTAATCTAATTCTAGAAACTATGAACAAAGGTTATAGACAAAGGAAGATTTTTTACAGTGTGACCCCAAAAAGTTTGATATCATTTCATGACGTTTATATTTCAAATGAAATCAAATTTTTTTTGGAACACCCTGTATTTTCCTTCCAAAAATGAGCCAATTATATAAGAACTTTGATTTTTTAAATGTATAGTTTTAAACGATAGAGAAATTAGAACTTAAAATATTAAAATAAAATGTTTATTATTTTTGACAAAATATTACCTGTTTCTATATAAGAAACAAGCAAAATGGGAATTTTGGGAGGATTTTTTGCCATTTCATGAGAAGATTTTAGAGTCATTTGAAAAAGATAATTGTTCAAAATATTCAACTCATACACACAAACACACACACACACACACACACACATATATATATATATATATATATATATATATATATATATATATATATATATATATATATATATATATATATATATATATATATATATATATATATATATATATATATATATATATATATATATATATATATATATATATATATATATATATATATATATATATATATATATATATATATATATATATATATATATATGTGTGTGTGTGTGTGTGTGTGTGTGTATGTATGTATTCGGTTAAAACAGAACTCTTCACTCAAACTTTTGCCTTTAATTCCACTCTCAACGATTTCGGAAACAACTCTTCGTTCTCCTCTTAATCACTTTAACCTCTGTACTTTCTAATGTTTTTGAATCTATTCCTCAACAGGAAGACTGAGAATCATCTTAAATCTTCTAATCTCATCTTTGTCCTCTGTTCTCCGACATTTTGGAGAATATTTTTCAGTGGTGCTAAATATATTGAAAGCTTTCGAAAACTCCTGGTATAATGCTTTGATTTCTAGACTTCCTTCTTTCCGAATGTACCCTTCTCCCTGTGGCCTTCTTGCTGATATTCTTTCCGGCTGTTCTTTAGCATCTACAGTAGGTGACCACCACTCAACCGTTAAATCTATAACCAGGGGTGCTCTTCAGGGTTCTGATCTATAAGCAATTCTTTTCCTACTTTTCGTCAATGATTTCCTATACTCTTATTACGACGAGCTCACACTTTATATTTCCATTCAGTTTGAAAGACGATTCACTCAGCAGCAATTATTTAAAGCAAGAGAGTGGTCTTGGAGCAAATGACCTTTAATCTTTTTCGAATCTCCACTTGGAGTAAAAGATCGTGGTTGTTTTCAATGCCTCAAAAACCCAGTTTCCTCAGATATTTACTCGACATAATCTTCTTAAACATATAACTTTCACCTTCTGTTCAGTTCATAATATTCTTGGTATATTTTTATTCAAGATATTTCTTGGAAGGATCCTATTATCTCGTTACATAAACAAGCCTCTAAAATCTAAGAAGTTAGGTTTCTGAGGCGCCTTCAGAATTTCTTCCCACTACCCCACTATCTCAGAAAAAGAGTGTAAGGGTGTTGTTCTCCCCTCACATTTCTGAGGTGGTTGCACACGCACTGCACTCATTGACAAGGTAGATTCCAGGGCTATTCGTCCTAACTATCCTAATCTTTACTAACTCTCTACAGTCTCTCTCCAACCGTTCTACTGTAGGGTTGCTCTCCTTATGCTATCGCTTTTACAATGGGTACTCTTCTTCTGAACCTTTAAGTCGCATAACTTCTCCTTTGGGGTGAGATCACGTGACTTGCTATTGCATACATCCTTTCTCCTATCAACACTTTGACCCCATATATAACTTCTGTGCTCAGTTTTACATGTACTCTACTGGTAAAGTCTAATACACACTCCCTTTATCTATTTTCCCAATTTTTTTTTACTTATACATACCTTCAAAAGTCGTGCATAGTGGTATGTCGGAAAGTAATATGAGCCCGCT
>SEYY01020370.1:117500-120000 GCA_009176605.1 Armadillidium nasatum | reverse complement strand
TATTTTCAGTATAGTAGTTCGAAGAACAAGATGTACACTTAAATAACACACATACACATACACACACAAAACATATAGATATAATATATATATATATATATATATATATATATTATATATATATATATATATATATATATATATATATATATATTATATATATATATATAAATAATGGAAATTAAATTATATGAAAAAGTCTCGATGTTTTAAAATTTATGATGAGATGGCGCCACACTTGAAGAATACACAAACAAACGATTTGAACACACACACGTGTAGAACTGCCAAAGTTTTTTTAGGCCATATTATGTGTATATATGTATACGATATAAAATAGGATTGTATAAGTATAATGTACGTACACTTAAAATACAGTGTAAGGAGGTAGTCATTATTTGGGTAGCGGTTTACCAAAACTATTTAAACTTTCAATGTAAAAGTTTATTAAATCATATCTCTTTTTTTTTATTTTGAAATATTCAAACCACCTCAAAACATAACGTGATGCAGGGCATAATAACCTAAATACAGAACTGTATAGTAATAATAAAAATAATGATAACTAATAATAATAATAATAATAATAATAATAATAATAATAATAATAATAATAATAATAAGAAACTGATTACAAATATAATAATAATAAAAATAAAAAATAATAATAATAATAATAATAATAATAATAATAAAGTAATAATAAATCGAGGAGGGAAAATTTCCTCAAGGAATCAAGCCAGGGGCCTTTATCAAACTATATATATATATATATATATATATATATATATATATATATATATATATATATATATATATATATATATATATATATATATATATAATTATAAAGAAATTGATTAAAATTAAGACACTAAATGTGTAAGACGATATTTATTTTATTAGTAGTACTTACAATTACAATTTCACTTAATTAAAATTAATATGGTTAAAATGGTATTGCTTAATCAAAATTAATTTTTCTTCTTTATAACAGCATTAGCATTGCTCAAAATGTATTATTTTTCCAATATTTATATAATACGAGTATTCCTGAATGTTGAAACTAGATTTCCATGGGAATCGCTTATTTCCTTAAGCTGCTTGTACATAATGCTCAATCTTACAAGTTTTAACAAGAGTTTCCTACCTTAGCTCTATTTGTGGTCTTTCGATTTCAATAATTAGATGTGCGAAAAAAATTTTGCCCTTAAGAATAGAAATATACCGACTCCACCAAATTAAGTTCAGATTTTTAAATATTATTATGTGAGATAATGTTTTCCCAATATCTTATAATACAAATTATAAGCCCCGAGGTCACAGATAATGCATGTAATGCAATTAATATTAATGTCAGAAATTTAAACTACGAATTTTTCAACAAATATATAGGTTAATAAGCTTCGCACATACATGCATTCAACATATATATATATATATATATATATATATATATATATATATATATATATATATATATATATATATATATATATATATATATATATATATATATATATATATATATATATATATATATATATATATATATATATATATATATATATATATATAATATATATATATATATATATATATATATATATATATATATATATATATACATATATATATATATATATATATATATATATATATATATATATATATATATATATATATATATATATATATATATATATATAATATTATATATATATATATATAATATATAAATTAAAAAATTAAAAACACTTTTTTTTTTAAAAATTTATTAATTAACAAAATTTTGAATATTTTGTTTAAAAATTTGAGTAACAAGTTCACGGTGACTTTTTAAATTTTTTATTATTTTTAAAAAAACAATTTTTTATTTATTTATTTTTTAAATTATATACCTTTTTACAGTTATATTTTTTAATTATCTTGTGCCTCAATAAAATTTAATTACTACTACTAATACTATTTCTAATAATAATAATAATGATAATAATAATAATCATAATAATAATAACGACAGAAAGCAAATATTTATACATTATTACATATAAAAGCAATTATTATTTAATTATTTAATAAATTAATTTTTTAATTAAATATAGCGATATATTTATATTCACCGTGGTTTAACGGTAGGGTGACTGAAGAAACTTCCAAGAAAGTTTCCCCTCCTCGAATAGTACAGTAATATATATATTATATATATATATATATATATATATATATATATATATATATATATATATATATATATATATATATATATATATATATATATATATATATATATATATATATATATATATATATATATATATAAAAAAAGTGGACGAATCACTGAAAAGAACCTACTGGGGATAAACAGTTTTTTTTCCTTCAGGCTACAGTAATTAGTACCTTTTTTTTTCCTTTCTTTATATCTCAATGATAAATAAAAGGTGTTACATTATTTTCTAATAACGAAAATAATAATAATAATAATAATAATAATAATAAT
>SEYY01020370.1:82500-85000 GCA_009176605.1 Armadillidium nasatum | reverse complement strand
TTTTAAAACTTTAATAATTTTGATGTATGAAGAACATCGAACACCATTCTAGTTTTAAAAGTTTTCGTCAAAATATTTCAAGATGATAATAGGATTTGTAAATACATAAGTCTTTCTTTCATTTGTCCTGAAAATAGGGTAACTAGGGTAACTAGTAACTAGTAACCAGGGTAACTAGGGTAACTAGTTCAAGCGAGAAAAAAATGTAAGCTTGAAAGTTATAAATCAAAACCTGTTAAGAATCCATAAATACTTAACAATGTCTACAACATGGTTTTTAATGGGTCATTGATTAACAGATTTGGAAAAAACGTTTGTTTTGTTATTGGTGCTTCATAATTTAGACCAATAATAATTCTTTACAGATTTTATGAAAGACGAGTGACGAGTTTCTACAAAACAAAAAGAACAAAAATGAGGTTTTTCTCGACTTTTGTCAAATACCCTGAAAAAAACTCCAGTAAATTTTTCTCGTCTTCGGACAAATGAAATTACAATTCGTTGCTATATAAACAAGAGTACCCCCCACCCCCTATACTACCCCCCCAAGAAAAAACATTAATATGGAACAAAATTTCAAGAAAGGTAAAAAGAGAAAATCTTAATCAAATAAATTCAATATAATTTCCCAGCAGGAAAAAATACATTTTTATAAATCCAAATTAGGTTTAAAGATAAATAGATAATTTTACTCAAATCTCTAAAAAAAAAAGCCAAACTTACATTAGAAAAATGATCATGTGTGGCATAAAGGTAGAGTGATTGACTAGCTTGTTGGGAATCACTGGTTCGATCCCTTAGGTGAATTTTTTAGGTAAAAAAAAGTTTCCCTACTAAAATAGAATAAGATAAACTGTATATATATATATATATATATATATATATATATATATATATATATATATATATATATATATATATATATATATATATATATATATATTATATATTTTTTTTTTTTTTTTTAATAAATTTAAATTTTAAAAAACGATTAAAAAATAATTAATTAATAAAAAAAATAAAAAAAAAAAAAAAAAAAAAAAAAAAAAAAAAAAAAAAAAAAAAAATTAAAAAAAAAAATAATTATATATATTATATATATATATATATATATATATATTATATATATATATATATATATATAATATAATATATATATATATATAATATATAAATATATATATATATATATATATATATATAATATATATATATATATATATATATATATATAATATATATATATATATATATATATATATATATATATATATATATATATATATATATATATATATATATATATATATATATATATATATATATATATATATATATATATATATATATATATATATATATATATATATATATATATATATATATATATATATATATATATATATATATATACATAAAAATAAAAAACAAAAATACGCAGAAAAATAAAAAAACAAAAATAATTTATTAATAAACAAACAAACTAGAAAAGTTCCTCTCCTCGAATAGGGCAATGCCCGTGAGATGTGAACTTTTAATAAAAAAAAAAAAAAAAAAAAAAAAAAAAAAAACATAGAACAGTTATTTTTGAAGGCTTTGTTCCCATCCGTTTAACTCCTTTCTGAAGAATATTTCGCCCTTCGTTTTTAATCAATATAAAACGGTGCTTTTTGCCTTCGGTCCACCCACTCAAATCAGGTACCTTTGAGGTAGTCTTTCAGTTTTGGAAACAAAAACAAGTCAGATGGGGTAAGATTAGGTTTGTAAGGGTGGATGTAGTAAAATTTCACATTGAAATTCTCATAACGCAGCCATGACAACCATCAAAGAATGCGCTGGATCCCTTTGTCGTGATGAAACAAGACACTACGGTGTAACTTTTCTGATCGGTTTTCGCCAGTGCTTTTTCCAATTTTCTTAAAACTTGTGCTTAGTATGCAACTGTGATAGTCCTTTGTTCTTGGAGATATTCTACCAAAATAATCCATTTCGAATCCCAAAAATACAGTGGCCATCAGTTTTTGCTCCGATTTCTCAGATTTGAATATGACTGGTCCAGATTTTCTCGTGGAAACCAACGCTTTGATTGTTCGTTACTTTCAGGATCGTATTGGAAGATCCACGTCTCATTGCCAGTTATAAGTCGATCCATAAATTCTTCTTCATTAACTTAGGTCTTGATTACAGAAGCTATCGAGAGATCATCTCTTTGAACCATCTGGTGAGGGGCGAAACGCTTTTGAGAACCATCTCTCCGAAAGCTTGCTGAGACCGAGGTATTCGGTCAAAATCGAAAGTACTGAGACATGAGAAGTATCCATTGCAGAAGCTACCTGATCAGTAAGTAATGCGACGGTC
This sequence comes from Armadillidium nasatum, assembly GCA_009176605.1. Taxonomy (NCBI): domain Eukaryota; kingdom Metazoa; phylum Arthropoda; class Malacostraca; order Isopoda; family Armadillidiidae; genus Armadillidium; species Armadillidium nasatum. The sequence goes on along the minus strand of SEYY01020370.1, from coordinate 82,642 downwards.
TTCCTCAATCAATTTCTGCACATTCACCACCATTTTTTCTTTCGTTGACGGTCTTCCCTTCATTGGATCAACTTGTAAGTCTTATCTACCAATACTAAAACTGCAAATCCATTTATAAACTCTTATATTTTTGGAACATCAT
>SEYY01020370.1:52500-60000 GCA_009176605.1 Armadillidium nasatum | reverse complement strand
ATGGCATTTGGTGAGGCGAGGTACTTTTTGAGCACGGTATGAGGCGAGGTACGGTATGCACGGTACTTTAGTGATCGTTTGGTGAGGTGGTATGGTTGAGGCGTAGTGAGGCACGAGGTGCGAGTGTTTGGTGAGGCACGGTATGTAGTGTTTGGTGAGGCACGGTATGGTTTAGTGAGGCGAGGTACTGTTTGGTGAGGCACGGTATGGTTTAGTGAGGCGAGGTACTGTTTGGTGAGGCACGGTATGGTTTAGTGAGGCAGGGTACAGTTTGGTGAGGAACGGTATGGTTTAGTGAGGCGAGGTACTGTTTGGTGAGGCACGGTATGGTTTACTGAGGCAGGGTACACAGTTTGGTTACGCACAGTACGGTTTAAGTTTCAATGTTATAACATCATTTATGAATTAATTTTTCAATAAATGTTAGTTTTTTTCACTTCTATCATTTCATTTTTTTTTAAAAAATGAAATTGATAAAAAAGAAGACAAAATCGAGCCAAAATTGTCATCGAAATCAAACAAACAAAATCGAACCAAGAAAAACGTACTCATAAAACGGAACCAAAAAAAGTACTCGTAAAATCGAACCAAAATAAAGTATCTGCAAAAATCGATTCAAAATGTACTTTATAAAATCGAACTGAAACTTTTTATGTAAATATTTCAAATTAAGAAATCTATTTCATTGACTTCAACCTAGGAACAACGAACGACTCCCAAACTGAATATATTCTTTTTTAATATATTAAATCAATGCTGAATATCAATTAAAGACTCCAAATTTGAATATTCTCAATAAAAATATATTCACTAAAAACTGATTATCAACGAAGGACTCCAAAACTGAATATATTCAGTTTGAATATTTTAAATCTAAACTGCATTTTAATCAAGGGCTCCGAAACTGAATATATTCAGTTTGAATATTTTAAATCTAAACTACATTTTAATCAAGGGCTCCGAAACTGAATATATTCAATTTGAATATATGAAAACTAAACTGAGTATATTCAGTCTGAGCATCTTAAATCTAAACTGCATATCAATCAAGAGATTCCATAACTGAAAAATTCAGCTTGAAAATACTAATTATAAACTGAATATTAACGGACCCCAAAGAAGAATATATTCGGTGTGAATATATTGATACCGGGCCAAAGACAATGAGCCCGGCAACTATGAGTTCTTCTTCATTTGATAGTCTTGTCACAACTGAAGGTTAAATAAACAAACTTGTATAAAATATTCATTTCACTAGTTTATCATACAATATTCATTTCACTAAAATTTACATTGGTAACATTTCACTGGCTTTATCATAAAAATAAATTTATATTCAACATTAAAAACAGAAGCAAATTATATATATATATATTATATATTAATATATAATATATATATATATATATATAATATATATATATATATATATATATATATATATATATATATATATATATATATATATATATATATATATATATATATATATATATATATATTATTTTCTATTGTTTCAAATCAACATACCAAAATTGATTAAAAAATTTTAATTTAATTTCTATAAAGAAGAGAACTGAACATAAAAATAAATCAAATTAAATACAAAAATAAAAATAAAAATAAAAATAGGAAAAAAATTAAAATAAAAAAAATAATTGAAAACTGAACAAAGAAAATGTAAAATTTATTTTTGCTTAATTATGTCACATACCTGAGATATCAAATATTTTAATTTTATTTTTTTAATTTTTTTTATTTTCTTTTAATTATTTTTTAATTTTATTTTGTAAATTTTTTTTTAGTTATTTTTAATTTTATTCAAAAAAATGTTTTTTTTTTATTCTGTATTTTTCTATATTTTATTTACAAGAATAAAAGCAATTTTTTATTATTAGTAGTAAGAAAATAATTATTTATATAAGGCTAACAAACAATGTTAATTATTATAATATATTATTATTATTATTTCTATTAATATTATTATTATTTTTATTTGAATTTATTACTATCATTATTATTAGTTATTATTATTAATAATAATTATATTATCATATTTATCAATATTATTATTATTATTATTATTATTATTATTATTATTATTATTATTATTATTATTATTATTATATTCAAAATAGTAAGATAAATAAAATTCTAGAATTGAAATAACTGTATAAAGAATATTGAAATAAAAATTTCAAAAATTTTAATTCCATGAAACCATTAACATACAGGGTGGCCAAAAACGTTTGCATTTTTTTTTTTTTTTTTTTTTTAAAGAAAACATATTACATACCCACTCACGAACAAAATGTTTAGTGTATTATTATAGTATATTATTAAAGACAATATAATGTTTTAGAAGATTTTTGTTGAAAGGTAACAGTGTCTCTGAGATAATTATCCACCACGCCATCCTTTCAGTCTTGTAATATCTTTTTTTCATCACCTATTCTATATATTATGTATTCTTTCCTCACAATTTCTCATAAAACTACTTTTGTCTTATATGTTAATTAATTAATTAATTATTATTATTATTATTATTATTATTATTATTATTATTTTAAACAAACTTTTAAAGAAAATTATGATGGGCATTGAAGGACACCTACTTCAATGGCTTCGATCTTACCTAACAAATAGACCACAATGTAAAATTGGGGGAAACTCTAATACATCGCTAGTAACAACTGGCGTGCCACAAGGATCCATCTTGGGACCTTACATTATATACGAATGATCTATTCAACTCGCACGACTCCTTCCTCTCTTTTGCTGACGATATTTCGATATTAACCGATAAAATCCTGACACACTCTCACAAAAAGCTGTGCTTGCTTTAAATAAAATAATGATTGGATAAATTCTAATAAACTTTCTTTAAATGTGCAAAAAACATCATATCTCTTTATTAGTAAATAAAAAATGACTTTTAAAATTAACTTAAATCAAACCGAGTGCAATTCAATTGCAAAAATACTGGGTGTTATTATGACAAATTAACGTTTAAAGAACATATAAATCAATTAGTAAAAAAATTAGCGAAATAGTATATCTAGTCAAATTAGCAAATCCATCCCCTTATATATTTTAAAAAAAATATACTACACACACGTACACTCACAGTTGTTGTATTGCCTGCCAATCTACGGTATTGCTAGGAACTATGTTATCAACCCGTTTTATATGCAAAAATTTATTCGTTTACTGTCTGCTATCACCTCTATGAACATACCCCTTTATTTAAGAAACTTAAAATCTTTCAGTTTCACACTTATTAAATCTTATCTACTAAAAGAACTACACAAAATAATGAATAATAAACCTGCAATTTTTTAATAATAACTTCCGTAATAATCAAATTCAAAGGGATGTTAATCTGCGAAACAACCTACATATTAATCCACCGTTTTATAGACTAGAGAAGGCCAGACAAGCTGTTACATTCAAATCAGCAAATCTATTCAACGATCTACCAACAGAAATTAAAAAAAAAATCTTTGAAAGCTTTTACATCAATATTAAAAAGTATTATCTTAACAGTACTAATTATTCCCTGTTCGCCTCTTATTAAATTAGTACTAGTCTTATCAGTGTTTTAAGGTCTATACTATTATTAAATTTGTTATAATCATCATTACTACTAGTAATGTTATTACTATGTTGCATCTTAGTATTATCTTTGTTTAATTATTGCTTTATTGCTGCTATTATTATTATTATATATTATTATTATTATTTTATTATTATTATTATTATTATTATTATTATTATTTATTATTATTATATTTATTATTTTATTATTTTTATTATTATTATTATTATTATTATTATTTTATATTATTATTATTATTATTATTAATTGTTACTATTACTACTATTATTATTTTAATTATTATTATTATAATATTTTTTTTTATTATTATTATTATTTATTATTATTATATTATTATTATTATATTATTATTATATTATTATATTATTTTATTATTATTTTATTATTATTATTTATTTTTAATATTTTTTTTAATTATTATTATTTTTAAATATTTTATTATTTTTTTCATTAATTTTTATTATTATTATTTTTTATTATTATATTATTATATATTATTATTTATTTTTTTTTTTTTTTTTTTTTTTTTTTTTTTTTTTTTTTTTTTTTTTTTTTTTTTTTTTTTTTTTTTTTTTATTATTTTTTTTTTTTTTTTTTTTTTTTTTTCACATTATATTTATTTCATATTTGTATAAAAATGATTTTAATTATATTGATGTAATATTTATCAACTAAACTTTGGGGTTCAAAGGAAACCAATGTGCTTCCCCTTAGAAACCCCTTTTCAGAGTAATGTACAGCTAATTATAAATATTGTATCTAGTAGAGTAGGACCTACTGAAAAATGTATAACTTGTACTTATACTTCTGAATAAAGAAATTTGAAATTTGAAATTATTATTATTATTATTATTATTATTATTATTATTATTATTATTATTAATGTCTATTCTTTTATTTGAATTAGTTACAAATTCAACAAATTATTTTACTAAATTGAGAAATTTTTTTTATTTATTATTATCATACATTTATAACGTTTTTAAACTACCATTTTGAAAAAGTTCTGTTCCAAGTTCTACATTTGAAATCTTAGATATTATTTCTGAAAAGTTCTGTTAATGAAGGCAAAATATCTTTACCTAAGTTTTTTTTTTTTTTTTTTTTTTAATGAATTGTTTCCCCAAAAATATTTTGCTTCTAACGGGAGCATGAAATTATTTTAGCGGAAGGATCGTAAGGGAGGGAAAATATTTGAAGGAAAAAAATATTGGAAAAATTGAGTTTCCATTAAAATTGATTATATTTTATTAAATTATAAAAAATGTTAATCTTAATAAACTATAAAAATACATTTAAAATGGAAGGTCATTAGACTATCTCTCTCTCTCTCTCTCTCTCTCTCTCTCTCTCTCTCTCTCTCAATCTTACTCTCAATCACTCAATCATTCCCTCACTCACTCACTCATTCACGCGCTCATTATCTCTCCCACTCTCACTCATTAGCTAATTCATAATCTCTTCCATTTCCTCTCTCTCGCAAACTCTTCCTCTCTAATATTCTCTCTAACAATCTCTCTCTCTCTCTATCTTACACTCTTTTTCTCTAACATACTCTCTATATCTCCCTCTGAAACTGATGCTTAAGAAAACATTCAACTAATACAGAAAAAAAATTTGAATATTTATATCTGAAACTTGTGTATCATCAAAAGCAATTCTGAAAAAAAATTTGATAGGTAAATTAATGTAAAACTTTTTCAAAGTGTAAGAGACATTTACAGTCATGTTCATTTGCTAATCTTTGATGATATAATGTACTAATATTGAGAACTGTTAGTTTTAATTTTCTGGTTATAATTATTACTGATTTTTCTCAAACACTTATATTGCTTTACAGATTTCACTTCTTCTTCATCTTCACATTATTTCAAAACTTACAAAAAAACATTTTTCAGTCCAATCTCTAAATTATTTTATAAAATAAATTGAAAGAAAACACTTTGCTCAAAATTTCGGTTTCTTTCTCTCTCTCTCTCTCTCTCTCTCTCTCTCTCTCTCTCTCTCTCTCTCTCTCTCTCTCTCTCCTCCTTTCTTAATTTTGCAGTTTTTTGCACTCTATCATCACATAAAAATATATTAATGTTACAAGCAATATCTCTATCTACACTAGTTTGCTTCATTCTTATCCTTATTTATTTTTCAAATATAGTTCTTCATTTTACTTTCCAGAATCTATATAAATCTCTCTCAGTCGAGTTTAGCTTCAAACTCATTGCATAATTTTGTTTGCAGGGCCTTCAGCAGTTTTATTTTTGGGACTGAGAGAAGTCTTATTTTAAATCTACATATGTTATTAAAACTATCTGTTACCTCACCGTCTGTCATACGCAAACACGAGGTTCATCGCGCTTTTGCTTTCACTTTATCAATGATGTTCCTTCTCCGAATTGTGGTTTCATTCCTCTCTCTCTCTCTCTCTCTCTCTCTCTCTCTCTCTCTCTCTCTCTCTCTCTCTCTCTCCTGCATGTTTTGGTATGATTCATCAAAGAGATTCTTTTGTAATTTAGAAGTCATCTGTGTCCCCAATTTTCATATATCATTTTCCATTACATCTTGTCATCACTTGTCATTACTCATTTGTATGCCACGATTAAATCTCTCGAGCTTTCTTAAAGATTTGTAGAACTTTCTGCAGTCCATCCCCTTCCTCTTTAAGTCCTACTGGTATCCTAATATTTTAGAATCACATTTCGCTCTTGTAATTTAATTTTCATTTAAAACAACAGCTTTTTCAGCTCTTAATCACCCCACTTCAATTCACGTTCAGGAGTCCTCTGAAATCTAATTTCCAGGAATAAACTTCGACTTTAGAAAAAAAAAAAAAAAGATCAGGTTGGTAAAATTTCTTTCAGAAGGAAAATCTAACTTCTCATTACTCGAAGTACAAGGCGTCGAATAGAATTTGTCCATATGCCTAAATAAAAATAATGGTAATACTAGTAATAGTAATAATAATAATAATAATAATAATAATATTATAATAATAATAAAAATAATAAAATAATAACAATAATAATAATTATTTAATAATGATGGCGATAATAAGTATGGTAAAAATCTTTAACAGTAAAAATATTTCATTATTATTCTTATTATTGTTATTATTATCATTATTATTTTTTTATTGTTATTTTATTATTTTCAATGTCATTATTATTATTATCTATAATAAAAACAATACCATTTTTATTATTATTATTATTATTATTATTATTATTATTATTATTATTATTATTATTATTATTATTATTTTTATTATTATTATTATTATTATTATCGTTTAATAATAATGATAATATATTAATAATATAATAATAATAATAATAATAATAATAATAATAATAATAATAAATAATAATAATAATAATAATAATAATAATAATAATAATAATAATAATAATAATAATAATAAATTAATAAAAATCTGTAAAAAAAAAAAAAAAAAAAAAAAAAAAAAAAAAAAAAATAATAAATATATAATATATATATATATATATATATATATATATATATATATATATATATATATATATATATATATATATATATATATGCTAACACAATTAATAGGTAAAGTGTTATATACAATCATATTTTACTATCAACTCATTGAATGTATAAATGACTACAAAGGTGCCATTAAATTTACCAGATTAGAAAGCATATTAATTAAACCTTCAAAAGCAACAAAGAAGAAAAGAAGATTAAAAAAAAAAATTCAAAAAAAATTCAAAAAAATTCAAAAAAATATAAAGATGGAAAAAAAGAAAAAAAAAAAAAACTAAAATATTTTTTTTTTCGTACAGGAAAGTCCTACCATCGAAATTTCTCCAAGAGGTCATAATAAGGAGAAAGTATTCGTTTACATTAGTAATAAT
>SEYY01020370.1:35000-40000 GCA_009176605.1 Armadillidium nasatum | reverse complement strand
TTATTATTATTATTATTATTATTATTATCATTATATATTATCATTATTATTATTATTATTATTATTATTATTATTATTATTATTATTATTTATTATTATTATTATTATTTATTATTATATTTTTATTATAATTATTATTATTATTATTATTATTATTATTATTATTATTATTATTATTATTATTATTATTATTATTATTATTATTATTATTATTATCATTTGACAGCCATTTTTATGATTATTATTATTATTATTATTATTAATTATTATTAATTAATATTATTTTTTAATTATTATTATTATTATTATTATTATAGTAGTAGTAGTATTATTATAAAAACTACTTTCAAAAGAAACTTATCAGGTCATTTTTTCTCTTAAATGAATATTAATTTCTGCACGGATCATTTTTCAACCAGAGAAAATAATAAACACAATAATAATAATAATAATAATAATAATAATAATAATAATAATAATAATAATAATAATAATAATAATAATAATAATAATAATAATTTAATAAAATAATAATAATAATTTAAAAAAAAAAAAAAAAAATTTATTAAAAAAAAAATAAGAAAAAATTACAAATCATTAATTTAGGTATATATATATATATATATATATATATATATATATATATATATATATATATATATATATATATATATATATATATATATATATATATATATATATATATATATATATTTCTTCACAAACAAAAAATGCAATTGAGAATACGTATGAAATTTCATCTTTTTTTTTATAACTGTCTTTAGATGATGATAATAATAATAATAATAATAATAATAATAATAATAATAATATAATAATAATAATAAAATAATAAAAATTATAATAATTTTTCTCTTTTTAAAAGAAAATATTACAACAAATTAAAAATCATCATCCAGTCAGTATCCTTGATTGTTAAGATTCGATATATATATATATATATATATATATATATATATATATATATATATATATATATATATATATATATATATATATATATATATATATATATATATATATATTATGCCTGCAAGTTGAAGCACGTTGCAACATGTGTAATGAAGTATTGAACTTTTACTCATTAAAAGTTCTTTAAAATTTATTTACTTGACTCTAATTGTTGATATTACTTCAGGCTCCTCAGTCAATTATGCACGCTTTAATATATATATATATATATATATATATATATATATATATATATATATATATATATATATATATATATATATATATATATATATATATATATATATATATATATATATATATATATATATATATATATAATCAATCAAGCACTCGCCTTGCAAGCGAGAGGTCCATGGTTCGAGGCCTGGTCGGAGTAGAGAAATTTGGGCAGTTCTTTCTCGAGCTCAGCCCCGCCCACTTATGCCTAATAAGTACATCTAAGGAATGCTTACTGCAGGTAGGATCAAAGACGATATCCGTGATAGACCTGACCAGTCTGAGATGCTTGCCGTTGGCCCGTGAAATCCTTGGTTCATCCTCGAATGAACCTACTGACAGGGCTAATAACCCTTCCTGTAGGCTGATTTTGATTTTGATTTATATATATATATATATATATAATATATTATATATATATATATATATATATATATATATATATATATATATATATATATATATATATATATATATATATATATATGGTGCTTGAAAGTCAATAACTGTATTTAAAAGGTAGAATCCTAGATCATGTCATTAGAGAGAATATAAAGAATGAGTGTATCTGCTAAGACCTTGGTTAGCGAGTGGAATAGATCAAAAAATATTTTGAGAAAGACGAATAGCAAGAGTCCGCAGCGGGCAAATTATACTAAGGGGTGCCCAAGAGTAGGGTTCAATGTAGTTGCTTGATAAAAAAACAATTTGACCAAAATAAAAGATTACATTCAATTAGGGTGGTGAAGTTGATTAAATTTAAACCTGTGTGTGTGAAACCACCCCTCATTTGTATGACATGTACTCCGAACGAGGAAGAACAAAAATCTTGGTTTAGGGTAAGCAATTGAAGAGGTAGGAAAAATGTCTCAAAGATGAGACAAAACGAAATTATCTATTTTATTGTGGATAGAAAGTTAAAAAAAAAAATGATTGGGTATTTATGAAAAATAGAAAAAGCTCCCGGCACAGAACAGAAGGTTGTAGACACCACCAATAATAAATTAATAGATTTAAAATAAGAATGGTGGATGTCTACAATGATGCTACAAAGATGGCAGAAAGAACATTTCAGATTAGTTTACAGAGATAACGATTACGATTAGGAAAGTAGAAGAAACTTTGAAAATCAAAGTTTTGTCCTAAACTCCATAGAAAACTTTCAATATACTGAACGAAAAAAATAATGAAATTAATGATCAGATAAGAAGAAAGTAGACGTACTCAAATTTTCGTTTGAAGAATTAAAGCAAAATCTTCAGAAAAAAATATCCGTTAAATCTAAAGAATGTTGAATATAGAGAATGAGAGTCAAAAAAAAAAACAAATACAAGAGCTTGTCCGACCTGTTTGTCTTACGTAAATGTCAAAAAGGTCTCATTGCCGAAGGCTAGGAATCACTTTAAAATAATTTTTTCCCAAAAAATTGTGGGATGCAAATATTAAAAAGGTTTCCTAACAGTACAAGGAGAAGAACTGGGAAATTTTTTTTTCCTTTAATATATTTTGGATTCATTTCCAAGTCGATTATGGCTACGGGTAATTAGTAGCTCAAAATGAAGCAAGGGTTAATAAAAGATGGAAAAGTGGTGGGAGAGTTCAATAGATTTATCATCAGTATTGAAGAAGAGACTGAATATGATAAAGACCTGAAACTGTATGAAGGTAGACTACAGAGAAAGGAAAAGAAGAAAGAATATATTTCAAATTGAAGTTTTATGTGGTCAAAGAAATTAAGACAATTTGTAGAGTCGTGATATTATAAAAAAAGAAAAATGAACAATATCAATGTAGATGGTTTGAAGAGCAAGGTCATATGGTACAAAATTAAAATAACTCCAAATCAGTAACACGAAAAAAGATAAAGTCGCTGAATATTTAAGCATAACATTTATTTTGAATAAAAAAAAATGTAAACAGTGTGAAACATCAAAATAGCGCACTTTCTGAGCACTCAGCCACCTGAGTTTCGGCTAAGAATTAAAGGAAATAAGGAAATGTTTGGTAGAAGAGTGTTAATACTCAGTAGTGTGGAAATTTGAAGAAACATCTTAAAAAAAAAAAAAAAAAAAAAAAAAAACAAGAGTAGTTCACCAGCTGAGAGTAGTGAAAGGATACCAAACTTTTGATTGACTAAGCAGTTTCGAATCTTTATTAATCGCCATTATTTTTGAAAGCAAAAAAAATATTTGTGTCAAAAATGTAGTACAAGCAGCGTTAAAGAAAGGAGCTCCTATTAAACATGCCTATAAACACTCATATTGTAATTTCAAAGAGTATGTTGGAAATATCCTGTCTTTTTAAGGAGAAAAAGAACGAAAGAATGATAGTTTGACGAAAAAGAAGCCGTCATTAATTGTGTTTGCGATATGCCTGAACTCTGTCATTAGGAGAGAAAGAGGGGAAGTGAGAGATTTTATAATACTTATTATTGAGTAAGCAACTGGTGTGTTGGAGTGAAGATGAGGAAAAAGTTTTGAGACGAGATGATATGGTTCTTGAACATATTAAAATAAGATGGACTAAGCATGAATGTGGGCAAGATATAATTTTGATACTAAGAAGAGATAACGGAAAGGAATTATGACTGAAAGATTGAAGGAAAAAACATTGATTAAATATGTAAAAAAGAAAGCACCAGAAAGGGGGGGGTCATATTTAGAAGGAGAGTAAATGGGGTAAATGCAAAGTACATTCATTACAAACACTGTACACTGTAATATTTTGACCCTAGAATTTACGGTAATTCGCTGATATTTCGTGCTACTAACTAAATACTGGAAAAAAATACGGTCACCGTTTTAACTATGGTAAAGTACCGTAATAGAAATCGGTCTTTTTTTCATCTAAAAACGGTGACCGTATTTTTTACGGTATTTAGTTGGCATCGTGAAATTCTGGCGAATTACCGTAAATTTTAAGGACAGTTTCAGTTTTATTAATGAATAAATCAATAAATTAATAAATAAAATAAAGTTAATATATATATATATATATATATATATATATATATATATATATATATATATATATATATATATATATATATATATATATATATATATATAATATAAAGGGGCACTATGTATCTGCATAAGTCATTAAACAAACATTTGCTCAAATGAAAAAAATAAATTTAAATAAGAGTTAGAAATATCTTTTGACATTGAAACATGACAATTAGATTCATTCCCATTTATTAAAATATGAGAATTAAAAAGGTAAAAAGATTAAAATGTTAAGCAAGTACAGGTTTACCTTTTTTACCATTTATAATAGTTCTATCCTTTTAACCCTTTTGATATAGTTTAATGGTAATTTATTAGAATGTTTTAAGGTCTACGGTAATGAGCAAATCTTGTACAGGTTTACCTTTTTTACCATTTATAATAGTTCTATCTTTTTAACCCTTTTGATATAGTTTAATGGTAATTTATTTGAATGTTTTAAGGTCTAAGGGAATGAGCAAATCTTGTTTGGTAAATTGGTGGCAGAATCCTCAACCGTTTTAACTATGCGTGTAATTTTCATCCGATTTGCATCAAACGAAAGGCAAAATATGAGATTGGTTGAATTCAAGAACGTTCATTTCGAATGTTTTCCGCATCTTAATCCATTTGTTTTTCAATGATATTTGAAAAGTAAACAATGACGTAAGGATTCTGGAGCATCAGACCTAAAACCTTTCTTCAAATGACTTTAAAAAAAAAAGAACTATACAATAACAGTTCCTCTATTTAAAATGGTTCAAAAGGTGAATTTTTTTTTATATCTAAAAAATGAAGACC
>SEYY01020370.1:25000-27500 GCA_009176605.1 Armadillidium nasatum | reverse complement strand
TTTTACTGTAGATTTCAAGTTAAAGACCTCATACTTGAAATTCTAGACAGAATGATTCGATTCAATAATTTCGTAAAGAAAAAAGAACCGATTTAAACTTTTTCTGTACTTCACAGAAGTCAATTTATAAATTTAATTATAATTTTTTTTTTTTAAATATTTTATATTTTTTTTCAATGCAAATTTATTACTATTTATTTCTCAATTTTCCATTGGCTTAAAACCTACTTCATATCTTAACAAGCTCCTCTAAAACAAGTTTTTTTTTCTTCATTTTTCAAATCTGATGGCAAAACTTTTTTTTCTCTCTCTCTCAACACACTTTCTCTCTCTCTCCCTCCATCCCTCTCTGGCTCTCTCTTCCTCCCTCTCTCTCTCTTTCTCTCTCTCTTTATCTCTCTCTCTCTCCCTCCCTCCCTCTATGGCTCTCTCTTCCTCTCTCTCTCTCTCTCTCTCTCTCTCTCTCTCTCTCTCTCTCTCTCTCTCTCTCTCTCTCTCTCTCTCTCTCTCTCTCTCTCTCTCTCTCTCTCTCTCTCTCTCTCTCTCTCTCTCTCTCTCTCTCTCTCTCTCTCTCTCTCTCTCTCTCTCTCTCTCTCTCTCTCTCTCTCTCTCTCTCTCTCTCCTTCTTCCGGTTTCTTTGTTTTTAATGTGATTTGTTCGAAAGACATTATTTATACAGTGATAGTAGCAAATATAATTGTATGATCTGTAAATAGAATTAAATATAAATTACAACTGATAATATTTTACAATAAGGCTTGTAAAGTAGCAATTTTGTAAAACATATTCATTTATTTAAATAAATATAGGATATCGTTTTAAAATTAATTTAAATTAATTTAAATAATAATAATAATTTTAAAAATAATAATTAATTAATTTATATATATAAAATAATTAATTAATTAATTTATATATATTATCAGCGCCCAGCATTTCCTATTTCTCCTTCCATCTAATCGCCTTACTTCGGCTGCAATCCAAGTCGCATTAAAAATAATAATTATTTTAATATATTATTTTTGAATTTTTTTTTTTTATTAAAGATGAATTAAAAACAAAATTAATAATAATACATTATAAATTTTAATAAAATTTAAAAGACAAAAGTTTGAGAAAACGTTCCTGTAAAAAGAATATTTGTATGGGAGGCAATAATAGGCTCATCTACTTGAAAAATGATTATAAAATTATATGCTGCTCTAACACCAGAATCATCTAGTCAGCTACGGCAGACTCCACCTCCCATAAAGGAATGTTCACAGGGCAGGCCTAGCAAGCCGGTGTGGCAATGAAAAGACATTGCTTGTAACAACTCCAGGACCAGCATGGGAAACAATAGCTCCGATAATCATGATCAACTGAGAGCTCTGGAAGAAAGAGTTCAGAGGTTAGATGGAAGACGATGCTAGTCCCAACGAAAGGGTTATAACCCTTCCTGTGAGTTTAAATGCTACTCAAAGAGATAGACACTGAAACCATCTAGCCTGAAATAAAGATCTTTTAAAGCGCTCTTGGAGAGGGACTTTTAAGGGCAGATTGGAGAAAGATGATGGTCCCACTAACAGGGTGTAAACCCTACCTGGGAGAAGATGAAGATGAAGGAAGGATATATATATATATATATATATATATATATATATATATATATATATATATATATATATATATATATATATATATATTATATATATATATATATATATATATATATATATATATATATATATATATATATATATATATATATATATATATATATGTGTGTGTGTGTGTGTGTGTGTGTGTATACATGTGCATGTGTAAGTTCGTGTGTGTATATGTGTATATGTACATATGAATGTGTTTTTATTTTGAGAAGTGTCATCTCTCCAATAAACACAAAACACAATCATCCTTTCCGATTCCCGTCATCTTCCCTACATTTCCATTATTATTATTATTATTATTATTATTATTATTATTATTATTATTATTATTATTATTATTTTATTATTATTATTATTATTATTATTATTATTATTATTATTATTATTATTATTATTATTATTATTATTATTATTATTATTATTATTATTATTATTATTATTATTTATTATTATTATTATTATTATTATTATTATTTATTATTATTATTATTATTATTATATTATTATTATTATTATTATTATTATTATTATTATTATTATTATTATTATTATTATTATTATTATTATTTATCGGCTATCCACTTCATCTTCTCCCTCGATTTAGGGCGAGGGAGAGAGAGAGGTGTAGTGGGGTGGGTGGGTGGGGGGGAGAATGTAATGTCATCTTCCCCCTTCTCGCCGATGTTTCTCCCTCGGTCAAAAACCTTTTCAATGGAACTGTGATCATTGCTGTGGCTGCAGCGAGCTTGAACGGAGGTGATAGTTAAGGCGCTCCTTGATTCAATGTTTTTAGTAAAGAGATTTAAAAAAAACCAGGCCTGTTATTGAATGATATTGCTTTTAATATAATT
>SEYY01020370.1:10000-12500 GCA_009176605.1 Armadillidium nasatum | reverse complement strand
TATTATTCAACGTTAAATTAAAGCAAAAATAAACTAAAATATCACTTATCATATTCATGTAATATTTGTAAAATTCTTAATTATATTGAATTATCCGAAGTAATTATTATTATATTCGTGAAAAAATCATTATTATTTTCAAGAAATATAATATCCCCTCTTATATTCAATTAAAATCAGTACTTGAATCTTTCATCATATTCAAAGAATATAAATTATTTAAAATATTTATGGGTAAATTCGAATAAAATTAACTGAGGTATACATTAAGATATTCAATTTATATTCATTATTTATATTATATTTATATTATATTAATATGAAGAGGTACTATATATATATATATGTATATATATATATATATATATATATATATATATATATATATATATAGTATATATATATATATATATATATATATATATATATATATATATATATATATATATATATATATATATATATATATATATATATATATATATATATATCACAAAATTCAAAGACAGGGCTTTGGAGTTTGAATATATTATTTTTATTATTATTATTATTATTATTATTATTATTATTATTATTATTATTATTATTATTATGGAAGATTTCGTCTCCCCAGAAGCCCATTTTAGTTTAGTATTAAAACATGTAAAGTACACGATATTTGTATATGTAAATTTGTAACTGAAAAAATAAATAAAGATTAAAGATTAAATATTATTATTATTATTATTATTATTATTATTATTATTATTATTATTATTAATTATTATTATTATTATTATTATTATTATTATTATTAATATTATTATTTTATAATTTAAAATTATTTTTTCATATTTATTATAAAACGAAAAAAACGAGATTTCCAACTTATTAGAAAATTCTAATATTAAAAATAGAAAGGCTTATAAAATAACATGTTATTTTTCGTATTATATCCGCCTTGTATTATTTTCCAACTAAATCTCTTTATGTGTTTAGGAATAATAAATCAAATGAGATAAGAAAATTAATTATGAGTGAATATATATATATATATATATATATATAATATATATATATATATATATATATATATATATATATATATAATATATATATATATATATATATATATATATATATATATTCCAAACTGGTGGCCTACTAATAATTATCACCAGAGTTGGGGAAATACCTTAAATCTAGTCGTCAATGGCCGACATGTCCTTATACATGGGATATAGGCCAAAATTTATCAATCGTACCTCTCAAAAATGGAATGTTACCAATATGTATAGCTTGAGGAATATATTTAGTAACAATGGCCTACTTAAATTATTATTATTATTATTATTATTATTATTATTATTATTATTATTATTATTATTATTATTATTATTATTATTATTATTATTATTATTATTATTATTAAATTAAATTTAACTTTTTTTTTTTCTTTTTTTTTTTTTTTTTTTTTTTTTTTTTTTTTAACAGACATTGCTAAAAAGTTAAAATAAGGAGAAAAATTTGATAAAATTTTTTTTATAAAATTAATTATTTATTTAAAATTCTCATCCAAACTAGATAACCACATGCAATTCGAGTATCATTATTATTATTATTATTATTATTATTATTATTATTATTATTATTATTATTATTATTATTATTATTATTATTATTATTATTATTATTATTATTAAATTATTTTATAATTATTATTATTAAATATTATTATCATTGCAGCAGTACATATATATATATATATATATATATATATATATATATATATATATATATATATATATATATATATATATATATATATATATATATATATATATATATATATATATATATATATATATATATATATATATATATATATATATATATATATATATATATATATATATATATATATATATATATATATATATATCAATTATTAACTAAATTTTAAGACATTTAACATGTGTATCCACGCTCTACTTCTTGATTTATCACTATAATAATTAAATCTTTTACAGTTATCAATTAATTAAAATAAATTCGGAATTTATTTATTTTTTTATCATACATTAATTGACCAAGATTGATGACGTAATAAAGAAAGGAAAAAAATTTCACACTCACTCTGGGCCATAAAAAAAAATATAAAATATTAATAAAGTTAAAAAAAAAATTTATTTTGAAAAAAAAATTTTTTTTTTTTTTTTTTTTTTTTTTTTTTTTTTTTTTTTTTTTTTATTTATTTTTATATATATATTATATATATATATATATATATATATATATATATATATATATATATATATATATATATATATATATATATATATATAAAGAAAGTTATTCATATTATTAAACAAAATTGAATAAAAAACAAAATATTATTTAATGAAAAAGTGCCTGAAATATATATATATATATATATATATATATATATATATATATATATATATATATATATATATATATATATATATATATATATATATATATATATATATATATATAT
>SEYY01020369.1:17500-25000 GCA_009176605.1 Armadillidium nasatum | reverse complement strand
AAGAATGTTTATGTTGTTCACAGGTGGGACGAGAGAGATGTTGAAGGAGATATGAAAGTTAGTTGTTTTTGAGAGGAGATGTGAAAAAGTTGCGTTTTAAAAGAATTGAATTTCACAAGGTTGAGGTGACTCCACCGAGATATTCTTTTCAGATCAGCAACGTTTAGTATAAGAAAGAACTAACCTGAGAAGCAACTCTAGATGTAAAAGAAGGAATAGATTTGAAATGAGTGGAAGAATGGAGAGTTGAGTCATCAGCATAAGAGTAAACCGAGTTAGAAGTGGAGTTGCGAAGATCATTGATGAAAAGTAAGAAAGAATTACATTGGAAATAGAATAGAAAAGGAGGATGTGGTCACTCCACCAACAAGTGTCGATATATAATGACCTGAGAAAAAACTAGACATGAATATGCAAATTGGAGGAACCTAAAGAGGAATAGAGGTTAGAGAGTAGCGTCGCGCGCCATACCCGGTCAAAAACTTTGGATATCCTAAGCGACACCACACAAGACTCCCTATAGGTCCTAAGGTCAGAAGGCCATAAATGATGATAAGTTCAGTCATACTGATGATCAGAAAGATTGAAACGGTACTGTTGTCACCAGTTGACATCAGTTCGAAAGTCATACTGATGATCAGAAAGATTGAAACGGTACTGTTGTCACCAGTTGACATCAGTCGTCGAAAGTCATACTGATGATCAGAAAGATTGAAACGGTACTGTTGTCACCAGTTGACATCAGTCGTCGAAAGTCATCACCAGTTGACATCAGTCGTCGAAAGTCATACTGATGATCAGAAAGATTGAAATGGTACTACAGATGATCCCGGAAATGAGAAATAAGAAGAGTTTCATATATATTAAACAGAACACAAGTGAGAGCTTTAGAACGGTAGTTGGAAAGATCAGAGCATCTACTCGTCTTTGGAATCGGTTGAACATATATGCGTTTCTATTATTTAAAAAAAGTACTAGTAATAAGGCCTGGAGAATAGAGTCGAACAAAGGCAGGCGCCAGCTCAGACACATACTCTTTCAGAACATAAGAGGAACGTCATCTGGGCCACTAGTATTAGTGACGCTCATAGATTTCAGGATCTCACCCTCAAGAGACATGAAACATACAAGGGGAGAAGGAGTAGGAAGGAGGGATGCAAGAATCGTGCAGGGTAGAATTAAATGGAAAACGGAGGCTGAAGAGATTTTTGCCTTTTCAAAAGGAGCTCTATTAGCTTCGGATCGTTGAAGGAATATTTGGGCGTAGTATTATTGAAGATATGCTAGGGATTGATTGATTGACTGTTCTCATAGGCAGTACTCTTGTTTCATCAAGCTTAAATATCTTTTTTGTTCAAGAACTAACGTCATCATCTTGAGCAGATGCATTCAAAAATGCAATAATGCACTGATAATTCAGACTAAAAAAATTTTTTTTACACAAAAAGCGTCTTCACTCTTATTAAAATCTAAAAATTTTATCAATTGGTAACTGTAATAGATTCTAGATTTAAGCTGAACTGGTGTTGCTGAAAAGGGGACAGGTAACAGAAAGGTTTCCCTATTGGCGTTCAGCGCCATTCATTTTCAAAGAAGCTGCCAAAGCTTCTAATATTGTTATTGGGTTATCAGAGGATTTATTAGGAAGAAATTCAGAAAGAGAGAAAGTAATTGTTCAACTTTACGACTTCTTCAACTCAAAACTCGAAAGACAGATGCGAGAAATGCAGGAGCACATTTAATATTGAAATTCAGAAATATATCAGTTCAAACTTGTATTTCTGAAGGGATGCGCGCGCATATTGGGAAAAATCATGATAAGAGTGTTACCAACAGTGGTAAAAGTTAGGGCACAAATATTTTGTTATTTCCAGTGTCTCTTCTGGACCCCTGGAGTGGAAAAAATCTTATTCGTCATTGGGAGGTCTTTCGTCCCTCCCTCACAGATGTTCCTTGAGTGACAAGAATTTTAAATCTTTTAAAAATTATACTCGATTGGGGGGAAGGGGGAGAGGGGGAAGAATTAAATAAGGCTTTTCAAAATTAAATAAAATGCTTCATTTATTTTCAAAATATTTTTAATTATTTTAATTAAATTCCTGTATAATTTTTCTTTATTCTTTAAAGTAATTACAAATTTTAGATTTGAATTTCAATAGCTGAATGAAGTTTATTATTATTATTATTATTATTATTATTATTATTATTATTATTTAAAGTGTACTTACTACTTAAGTACACACACACACACACACACACACACACACACACACACGAAGAGGCATCTAAAAGTAATCTTACTTAAAAGTGTGGTAAAAGTTTGAAACTGCGCGCGTTTGTCCCGTAGGTTGGTAGCAGTGATACTCGCAGTTTGAAAAGTGGCCGACAGGTGACAGAACAAAGAATGTCCGACGAAGACACGGCAATAAGGCAAAGATGGCGCTCGCTTTCAACTTTTTCCAAAGACTAGCAGAGTGCAGTAATTCGTTTTTTTTTTTTTTTTAAACAGTGAAGGTGAAAACCCAACTCAAGTGATGTTCATCGAAGAATGAAACAGCAGTACGGGGAAAGTTGTTTGTCATTACAACAAGTGTATGAGTGTCACAGGAAATTCAAAAGTGGTGTGACGAGTGTGACCGATGTTGCTCGCTCTGGCCGGCATCAATCTGCGACTACCTCTGACATTTTTGGTGCAGTGGCATGGGTTGCCAGAGCCGACTGATGTGACAATCAACGTAATGACTGAAATGGGGTCAGTTTGTTATGGTTAAATACATCACATTACAGTTACAGTTTACCAACTGCGACTGTCTCTGACATTGTTGGTGCAGTGGAATGGGGTTGCCAGAGCCGATTGACATGACAATCAACGAAATGACTGAAATGGGGTCAGTTTGTTAGGTTCAACATATCACATTATCAACGAGATGGTACAGTTTAACCAAGTTGTCGGTAGATGGGTACCTAGGCAGCTGACCCCGGAAAGGAAAGCTTGTTGTGAAGATGTTTGTACAGCGCTATCTCGAAGGTATGAAGGTGAGGGAAAGGATATATTGCAACTGAGAGTTACTGTGGACGAATTCATGTGCTTATTGCTTTCAACCGTAAAGTAATAGAAAAAGCAAGGAAAGGTGAGATTCAACTTCACTAAAAGCAAGAAAATTTCTTGCAACTCTTGCTGGCAAAGTGATTCCCACTGTTTTCTGGGACCATAAGATTGTAGTTTGGAACATTGTAAACCTAAAGAATCACAGGTAAACAGTGAGTCGTATTGTGACCTTCAGTATGACGACCCGATCGCACACATCTCTAACAACAGTTGCAATGATTACTGATTATCAACTTTCAGTGTATTAAAACCCCATTATTCACCCTGACCTCGTGCTGAATGATTATTATCTGTGTGGGTGGCAAGAAATTTACTACGGACGACGTGGTGAAAACTACGATATATATATATATATATATATATATATATATATATATATATATATATATATATATATATATATATATATATATAATATATATATATATATATATATATATATATATATATATATATATATATATTCGTCCGTTTCTTTCCCAGCAAGATTGAAATGCTGGGTCGACCTGGGAAATACGATTGTGAGTCAGTCTTTTTATCCCTCTCCATACTGATCTCAAAGAGACATACGAGTATGTGTCTCCGGACATGACTCCGGCATTTGATCTTGTGTCGTCGATATCGGCTCTATACTACTTGATACAAATAAAAATTTAATATACATTCTCTTGAGTGGATCTTGGCACTCGAAGTCAAACCCTTGGTTTTGTTGATTCGATTTCCCAGTAGGCGCGTTGTTGGGAAGGGGGGAGACTTGGTGAGGGAGGGGGGAAGTTACTCCTTTTATTTAATGTAATTATGGAAATAGTGAAATGGGGGAACGGTATTTTTAAATCGTTATTCTGATCCCTCCATTTATACCTCTTTTGTTTTTTGAATTTCTAACCCCCCCCCTCCTCTTCACTTCCCCCCCGCCCCCTCCACCCGTTTTCCGTTATCCAATGCCATCTTTGCTCTCTCAATTTTTGTATTGTATGTTTGGAATTATAGGATTTTAATTTTCAGCTCACTGACGTTCATACATGTAAGATGTGTTCGTTATTATTATTATTATTATTATTATTATTATTATTATTATTATTATTATTATTATTTATTATTAAAAAAAAAAAAAAAAAAAAAAAAAAAATTTTTTATTTATTTATTTATTTTTTTTATCACAGGACTACTGTGTAGTATGATGTGAATGGTAAGCATTAGGTACGGTACAAATGGGAATACGTACTTGTATATCTTTTGTGTGTGTGTGTTTTTTGGCATTAGTATTATTCTTTCTGTAGCATTTTAAGGGGTGGAGGAGGGGGGGTTGTAATTTCTGTAGCAATTTAGGGGCGCGGGGGGTTATGGGAGGGGGTCATTAGTAATCCGAGAATCACACTTAACTGAAACCATTTGTTATGTCTCTTCTGGATGTCCCGAAGAACCCTCGCACAGGTCGCTCAAGATTCGTTGGAAATTGTCAGAGATGTGAATGAGTGTTTATCTTTGCATTTCGTGACTGTTCTCTTTTATCTCTCATTTTCTCTTCCTTTTTCTTTCTTTTTCTCTTCCTTTTTCTTTCTTTTTCTCTCTCTCTTTTTCTCCTTTTTCTCTCTCTATCTCTTTCTCTTTCTTTTTTACTCTTTCTTTCTATTTCTCTATCTTTCTTTTTCTCTCTTTATCTTTCATTTTTTCTCTTTCTCTTCCTTTTTCTCTCTATCGCTTACTCTCTTTCTTTTTCTCCTTTCTCTCCCTTTTTTTCACTCTCTCTCTCTCTCTCTCTCTCTCTCTCTCTCTCTCTCTCTCTCTCTAAAAAAAATGGAAACAGATTTGATCTAGAGACAACAATCCTGTAATTTACTGTAAATATACACACAAGTACTGCAGTTGATCACTTATAAGTACAGTAAATGGAAATACAAGTACATTATTATTATTATTATTATTATTATTATTATTATTATTATTATTATTATTATTATTATTATTATTACAAAAACAAATTATTGACTTGAAATTTTACCATTTTATTATTTATTGAAATAATAATAATAATAATAATAATAATAATAATAATAATAATAATAATGATAATAATAATAAACACTTTTCGGATACTTCATTTTGTTAAAGGAGAAGTGCAAAACACTTGATAAAAATTTATTTTAATTTATATATATAATATATATATATATATATATATATATATATATATATATATATATATATATATATATATATATATATATATATATATATATATATATATTGTTTTTTTTTTTTTTGTTTTTTTTACAGAACGCCACCACTCACGGGCAGAGCCCTTTTCAAGGAGGGGGCACACACACACATGCACAAAAGCTCATTCAAACACACACACACACACCTAACGTACAGCCCTCAGGTGGGCGCAGACGGAAGCCTTGAAGAGTGGAAGATTAAATACAGGAGGAAAAATAAATGATGGTAGAGAGTTCCACAGAATAGAGGTGGCTGGAAAGAAGGAGGATACCACAACGAGCTAGCCTGGGATTTCCTACGTCCACACAAAATTGGTGCGAAAGCAGGGCACCCCTTGTGCAACGAGGACGACGCAACGGTGGAGGAATGCGAGAGGCCAATTCCCTCGAGCACCTGCCATTGTAGTACCTGTAGAAAAGAGATAGCGCGCCAACGTCACGTCGCAGAGACAGAGGGTCAAGTGAGTTTGAAAGTAGGGGACAGTTTATTAATCTCTTAGCTTTTGACTCAACCCTATCCAGAAGAGAGGAGGAGCCGGAGCCCCCCCAAATGTGAGAACAGTACTCCATACAAGGACGAATAAGACCCTTTATATATTTGGAGTAACTGCTCAGAAGAAAAAAATTCTCGCAATCTGAACAGAACTCCCAGCTTCTTAGAGGCCGCTTTAGCAACCATTGTGATATGTGGTTTCCAAGACAGTTTATTGTTTATGTTGAGACCAAGAATACTTGTGTTGTTCACAGGTGGGACGAGAGAGCTGCCGAAGATAGGAAAGTTAGGAGGTGTTTTTGAGAGGGAGATGTGAAGAAGTTGAGTTTTTAAAGAGTTGAATTTCACAAGGTTGCTATGACCCCACCGGGAAATCCCATCCAGATCGGCAAGAATGGAATCGGAAAGTTGAAGACGAGAAGCAACTCTAGAAGCAAAAGAGGGAGCAGATTTGAAATGAGTAGAAGAATGCAGAGTTGAATCATCAGCATAAGAGTGAACAGAGTTAGAAGTGCAGTGGAGAAGATCGTTAATGAAAAGTAAGAATAAGGTTGGAGATAAAACAGAACCCTGAGGAACACCACAGTTGACAGAAAAGGAGGAAGAGGTCGCTCCATCTACAACTGCCGAAATGGAACGATCTGAGAGAAAACTAGACAAGAGTAAGCAAAGGGAAGGAGGAAACCCAAAGGAAGGGAGCTTAGAGAGCAGTGACGCATGCCATACCCGGTCAAAAGCCTTGGATATGTCAAGCGCCACCACACAAGACTCCCCGAAGTCCCTAAGGGCAGAAGACCATAGATCAGTGAGATAGGAAAGTATGTCACCAGTTGACCTCGAGCGACGAAAGCCATACTGGTGATCAGAGAGAAGAGAATGAGACTCCAAATGATCCAGGAAATGAGAGTTGAGGAGAGTTTCAAAAATTTTAGATAGAACACAAGTGAGAGCTATAGGTCGATAGTTAGAAGGGTCAGAACGGCTACCCTTTTTCGGGATCGGCTGAACAAATGCACGCTTCCAGCATAGAGGAAAAGTATTAGTATTAAAGGCATAGAGAGTAGAGCTGAACGAGGACAGGGGCCAACTCGGAAGCACACTCCCTCAGAACACGAGGGGGAATGCCATCCGGGCCACTGGCCTTCCTGACGTTCATAGATTTCAGGATCCCATGCACCCGATCATGAGTAATTATAGGTAGAGGCATGGGACACCTGAGAGGAGAAGGAGTAGGAGGAGGGATGCCAGAATCGAGCAGGGTGGAATTAGATGAAAAAGGAGGCCGAAGAGATTAGCCTTTTCAGAAGGAGTATTAGCTACAGAACCATCAGAGCGAATAAGAGGAGGAAAGGCAGATTTACAGAAGTTGTTAGAGATATTTTTGACAAGAGGCCAGAAAGTTTTATCAGTAGGAGAGCCATGGAGGTCAGCGCACTTCCTTTTAATGAAAGTACGCTTAGTCCGTCGAAGAACATCCCTGCAACGATTCCGGGCTGAATGAAAATTAGCAAGAGTGATAGGAGAAGGAGAGTTTTTCCACTCACGATAAGCATTGTCTCTCTCCCGAAGGGCAAGAGAACAATTGCCATCGAACCATGGATTTTGAGGAGAAAAAGATTTAGTTGAAGATGGAATGAATCTGCCCATCCCTTCAAGGATTACTGCCCCTACCTTTTCAG
>SEYY01020369.1:7500-12500 GCA_009176605.1 Armadillidium nasatum | reverse complement strand
GTTGGAAGAGAAAAAACAGAGCTATGAAAAAAAAAAACATTTTAAAATTGCATAGTTAATAAAAAATGAATAAAAAATAATATAAAAAAAAAATTTTAAAAAATAAAAAAAAACTACTTTTTTTATTGTTTTTCATACGATTTTAAGATTAATACATTTTAATATATATATATATATATATATATATATATTATATATATATATATATATATATATATATATATATATATATATATATATATATATATATATATATATATATATATATATATATATATATATATAATATATATCGTGCGATTGTTTTTTCTTAGTTTAAAATAGATTTCATTGAAATTATTATTATTGTAGTTATAATTATTATTATTACTGTAGTTATAATTATTTCACATGGTACAAATGTTTTTTTAGATTTCAGGCAGATCTTTCATTTTGTGTGTGTGTGTTTATTAAAGTGTTTTTGAATGGGTGTTTTCTACGATGTTTGTAAGTGTTTTTTTGCAGTTTTTTTGGGGGGGGGTTTGTTTTTAGTAGTTTTTTTTCTAAGGGTGTTTTGTTTTTCTTTATTTATTTATTTATTTATATATTTTTTTGTGAATGCTTTTGTTGGTTGTGTTCGTGGGGTGTTTTTTTTTGGGGGGGTTTTTTTTTGGGGGGGGGGTATTTGTAAAAAGTGTTTTGGATGAACATTTTGTGGGGTGGTTTGTAAAGTGTTTCGATTGTGTGCGTGTTTTCTGAATTGTTTTGAGAGATTGTTTTCTCTGGGGTGTTTTGTAAATGCTCCGAAGTTTTTTTTAGGGGGAGGGAGGTGTTTTGTAAGTGTTTTGGATGGAATTTTGTGTTTTGTTTGTAGTTGTGTAGACCATTATTATTATTATTATTATTATTATTATTATTATTATTATTATTATTATTATTATTATTACTGCTGCTGCTACTATGACTACTACTTATGTTAATGATTTATTTTTTTTTATAAAAAGAATTGAAGTGAGAGCCTTCTATAATGTAAAGTTTGCTTATCTTAATAGAGTGTTTGTGTGACGACAATTGACGCGTGAGCGAGATGAGGATGGTTGCCATGGCAACGGCCGCTCACGAAACATGACGTCACTTCAATACGTTACCAAGATACATAATAATAATGATAATAAAAATAATTAATTATAATAATAATGATAATTATTACGATAATGACTATAATAATAATAATGATAATAATAATTAATTATAATAATAATGATAATTATTACGATAATGATGATAATAATAATGATAATAATAATGATGATAATAATAATAATAATAATAATAATTTGTTTATTTTAAAAATATTTTATTTTCGATTTAATTTGTTTTTCGTTTTTTTTTTTTTTTAATTAAAAAAATTTCAAACTGAGTAATAATAATAATAATAATAATAATAATAATAATAATAATAATATTAATAATAATGATAATAATAATAATAATAATAATAATAATTCTGACTCTTTCAATAGGTTTTATTTTCTAGTAAATTATGTAGAATTAGTTTTCCTTAGTTTGAATAATAATAATAATAATAATAATAATAATAATAATAATAATAATAATAATTTGAGAAGGACGCTAAAAAAGAAAAATAAAAGTTAAAAAGGAACTTACTTTCATTATTTGTTTCTAGTGCCAGAAGCTCGTCGATGGATGATAGTAATAATAATAATAATATATTAGTAATAACAATAATTATTGTAAATATGCCTTTGAATAATTGAGAAGCGGTTTCGCCTGTCGGCTCTGTCGTGGCTGTCGTCGCGAGGCTTTGCTATTGAAGAATGAAAACATGTCTTGTTCTTGTTAGAGTTTGTTGTCTCTGAGTTTTATGATTAACAATGGGTGTTGTTAGAAGGTGTGGCTATGAGGAGGAGTAAAATATTCAGTTTTCTTCGAGGTACCTCCGGGGGTGGGGGTAAAGGTGGAACTGACTCTATCGATGGCAGTGGCGGAACGGCACCTATAACCGCAACCATCAGCCGTCGCTCGACCAAGAGATATAACCGAGATCCCTTGACTCAGGTTCCATCGGCCCCTATTGTGGTTCCTGTTGCAGAAAATGGGGGTGGTCCTCGATCTTGGAGGTTTTCTCAAGAGCCGACTTCAGAATTGTATGCTATAAGCAGTTCTCCTTCGATATTGGATGGGCGTGGTCTTACGCAGGCGGAAGATGAAGCCCTCACCCAAATGGAGAAAAGTCAAAGCTGGAGTGGTGACAGAATTCTTGATACAGACTCTGGTTCGAGTCAAGGGGGAACTCTCTCTAGTAGTAAAGGAGGAAGTGGTAGTCGTTCCGGAACTGGAGGCAGCGGAAGATCGAGGGAACGGTCTTTTGCTCCAAGTAGAGGGGGTAGCAGAGGGGGAAGTAGAAGTGGAAGTAGGATGGGGAGTGACCATGGGGACTCCACTCCCAGTAGTATTTACGACCAAGAAATAAGATACACTACGTATACGGATGCTGATGGTTATGAAAATGTAGAACTTCCTTCCCCAATTAGGGGAGTTCCAGTTCCAGTTGCTACCACAGAGGTGGGTCATACTCCAATTTCAAGATTAAGTGTTAAAGGAAGTACGCGTCGGTCCAGGAGACCAAGTCCACGCAGATCTCAGGTGAAAGGGAGTGGAGGGGAGTCAAATGAGGATGTTAGTGGTCTTCATCCTCATCGAGGTAGTGTCAAAGGGAGCGTTCCAACAATCAGTCTAAGCGCCTCAAGTCCTTTACCCTTGAGAGGCGCAAGGTCTCCTTCAACAGAATCAAATCAATCAATTGGAAGGGGAAAAAGAGCTGTAAGCAGATCACCTAGCCGCCCTATGAGCCGGTCTCCTAGTCAACAGTTTCAGCAGCAGCAATTTCAACAGTCTAATCGACCGCCAAGTAGGACTTCAAGTCGTCATTCTAGTCGGCATTCTAGTAGATCTCCAACTGGTCATGCTCAATATCCAGCTGGGGGAGGCCCTCGTAGTTTATCTTATGAAGAATCTGTTTCGGTTCAACAACGACAAGAACCTCCTGCTGTTCCACCTCCTTTGTGGAAGACACGTTCTTGGCAACAGTATGGTACAGACAGCGTAACCCCTCAGATAGAACGTGCTCGTCTTTTGGCAAGATCTCGTTGGCAAATGCAGCAACAGCAGAAACAACTTCAGCAACAGCAATTTCAGCAGCAACAGCAACAACAAAGGCAACAACAGCAACAGCAGCAGCAGCTGCAGCTACAACTTCAGCTTCAACAACGACAGATGCAACAATCTCAGCAACAACTTGTAAACCGCGTTGGTCAAGCAATGGAAGATAGTGAACGTGAAAAGTCTTATCATTATCAACGCACTGGAGCCACTCACGCTCCTGCTGTTTCAAAAAGTCGTTCGTGGCAGCAACAAAGTCAAGAATCTGATCCGGCTCACGAGGCTCTCACTCGTACATACACTGGACACGAGCGTAGACAGCGACGTTACGGAACTTCTTCTGCCAGACTTCTTCCATCTCCTTCCCAAGGACTCCAGCCGCCTCTTGGACCTTCACCGTCTAGGTCACCCGTTACTTCTATTATCCCTCCGCCGCATCCATCCCAAGTTAATCAGTCTATTGTAGTTTCTGATTCACCTCCACAGTACCAGTGGCAACGCCAATTTCAACAACAGATGTTGCAAGAACAGGAAAAGCAAAAACAACTCCAACAACAGAAGCTGCAGATACAATATCAGCAGAAGAAACAGCAACAACGTCAGCAACAGCAACAGCAGCAACAACAACAACTTCAACAACAGCAGCATCAGCAGCTTCAACAGCAACAACAACAAACACCTCAGTCTCCCATTTGGGAACCTCAGAAACCATATCATTTCCAGAATGCAAACCAGAGACAAGCTCAACAGACCCAGAGGCCCGTTATTTGGCACCCTCAAATGAACCGTGGAGGAAAAGGTTCTAGCACACCGCTTAATAGCAGTGGCCAGACGACGCCTCAGTACCCATCCGAGTACGTTGAATTACGCGAGTATAAAGCTGCAGATCGACAACAACGCTTTCAAGAGAGAAGAAGTCAAAGTAGTAGCCTTAAAATTAAACAACCACGCCCAGAGAGCTATCAAGGTAGTCACGATCAGTTTATTAGAAGTCAATTTCCTCAGCAGGTTCCTCTCCCGCAGTCTCAATTTCGTGCAGCAGCTCAGAAGATAATGGTCATCAAAGTTTGCAACGCCTCCTAGGGATGACGAATATGCCTTCCATAGCTGATTATGTGAGAGACGTTCGAAGTGGAGTTGGACTACCTTCTTCTTTCTACGAACAGAGATTAGCATCTCCCAGAGCTCGCCCAACCAAAACATCGTCGTTAATGTCTTCAGTTGAGCTTCTTCACACTTTGAAGCGTCAGTTGGCCATTTCGTCACCAACTTACGATGGGAGAAGTAAAAGTATGGAAGCTGGGAAAGCCGCGGCGGCCTTAGGCTTCGACAGCCTTGACAGCCTAGATGAGCCTCGTCAGCCTCTAACCTCGGTTCTCACGACCGTTGAAACAACTTCACTTACACAACAACAAGAGAAGAATCAACAGCAGAATCGTTCACCTCCATCTCAACAACAACAGCAACTGGATTCACAACAGCTGTTGCTGCAGTCACAGCAGAAGAAGCAGCAGCCAACTGCAGCCGATATCATGCCTGATTTTCGAGCGCTGGTCGCCGAGAAACGGGCTCGTCTGAAGCGTTCTACTGGGGTATTTACAGGTAGCGGAAGACCGAAGGAATGCCGTCGTCAAGCCACTGCTCCTCCAACGAGATGCACAAGTAGAACTCTCTCTTCCAATTCACTTTATCCTCTCCATTATATTTCCCTTCCCCTCAGCCCATTTTTTTTATCCATCAAACCCATACTCCTCCTCCTCCCTCCCCCCCTCTGACGTACCCTAACTCACTAGAACGTTCACACACACACACCCTATCCAAAAGAGCCTTTATTCCAA
>SEYY01020368.1:87500-92361 GCA_009176605.1 Armadillidium nasatum | reverse complement strand
AATATAAATAGAAAAAGGTGATGAAGATAAATTATTAAAATAATAATAATATAATAATAACAATAATAATAATAATAATAAAAATAATATAATAATAAAAATAGTAATGAAAGTAATAATAATAATAATTATAATAATAATAACAATAATAATAATAATAATAGTAAGAATAATAGTAGTAATAATTAAATTTTTTTACATGAACGAAAAATAATTTATTTGAGCCCACATTATTATAATTTTATTATTATCATTATTAATATTATTATTATTATTATTATCATTATTATTATTATTGTTTTAATTATTATTATATTTTATTATTATTATTATTATTATTATTATTATTATTATTATTATTATTATTATTATTATTATTATTATTATTATTATTATTATTATTATTATTATTATTATTATTATTATTATTATTATTATCATTATTATTATTATTATTATTTTCATTATTAAATGCAAAAAATATCTTTTCTCTCTGAAGTAAAGGGATGTCTGATAATGAGTATTTTGTATTAATTCTCTCATTAACGTGAATCAAATTTAGAAAATGTGTCCCAGAAAATTTTCAACTAATTTTATTTTCTTTAAGGTAAGTGATTCTTTATTTCTATTTGGCAAAAGGAAATAAAAACAATTTGTTCTAATCAGACATGCGCTTTATAATCTTTGTGGTCTTTAACAGTGTAAAAGAACGTAACCAAAAATATCAAGTTGTAAAATAACTTTACCAAATATTAAAAATAAGTGAATTAGGCCAAATTTTCTGGGATTGATAATCTGTATTTGATCATTTTATGTGAAAAAAATGTGGTGGTTGGGAGGAGCACTCAGTGAGAGCGAACTTTTAAGCTTCACAGCTCTGTCTTGCTGGATGCAAACCTGAAAACTTTTAGCTTCAATTTATAGCTGATAACCTTTATTGAATTAAACTTTCGCTTTCCCAGAATGTAAATTGTCATAAAACCTTAACACTCCTTTTAATACGCAATATTAATACATTAAATTTCCATTTAAAACAAACAATATTACCTTTAAAATACTTTAATGATAGCATAAATATTCTTTTTATTTTTAAAGTTGAGCAGTTCGTTATTATCATTTCCATTTTCTTATCAATTGAGTCCTTTTCAAAGAAGGCTTTACAATATCTCTACACGTAGCGCCTCCTGAAGTGTTATAATCTACTTTCAATATTCCTGTCCTGTTTCAAATCCTTCTTAGCTTCTCAAAGTCTGAATCAACAATTCTAATACATGTATATATAATACATGTATATACACACACACACACACACACACACACACACACACACACACTATATATATATATATATATATATATATATTATATATATATATATATATATATATATATATATATATATATATATATATATATATATATATATATATATATATATATATATATATATATATATATATATATATATATATATATATATATATATATATATATATATATATATATATATATATATATATATATATATATATATATATATATATATATATATATATATATATATATATATATATATATATATATATATATATATATATATATATATATACATAATTTTCCTTTATGAACCCTTCCAATCTAGCTAATTGTTTTAGTTTCATTTGAGATAAATGGAAATTTTGCTCGAACGATAAACAAACGAAGTAGATGAAGATCTAAAGATGTTTTATTCAGTTTCAAATGAAGGTATTTAGAAGCCACTAATTTCTCTTCTTTCTCAAAGCTTCCCCTTGACATAATGATGATTAATATGGATGTTAAACGATAGTGAAGAAGAAAAGATTAGGCTTGAATATGTATATATATATATATATATATATATATATATATATATATATATATATATATATATATATATATATATATATATATATATATATATATATATATATATATATATATATATATATATATATATATATATATATATATATATATATATATATATATATATATATATATATATATATATATATATATATATATATATATATATATATATATATATATATATATATATATATATATATATATATATATATATATATATATATATATATATATATATATATATATATATATATATATATATATATATATATATATATATATATATATATATATATATATATATATATATATATATATATATATATATATATATATATATATATATATATATATATATATATATATATATATATATATATATATATATATATATACAAAATTATTAATAGTGGTATTCTTCAGAATTTTGATCTGTTCGTAATTCCTTTTTCACTTTTTATAAATGACCTTCCTTTCATAGCTTCATCACTTCTCTATATTTATGACTACGATTTTGCTCATCACTACTTTTACTTTGGAAGAACCCAAAGCCAAAAGGAAAAACAATCTTGTTTTGTGACAATTTTCCACACGGGGAATCGAGACAGCACCATCAAACAGTTGAGACAATCTTTCTACCTATATGCCACGGTAGCTCCAAGTTTTTGAAAAATTGTATCATAAGAAAATGTTGTTGGATCTTAAGTACTGTGACTGAAATGAATTAAAAATATGATATGAAAAACTATTTTTATTTTTTTTTATTTTTAGAAAGTGCAAAAATATTAGAATAAAATCTGAAATCAGAATTTATTTCCATAACTCATAATTCTTAAAACTGAGTTACAACTCATAATTCCTAAAAGTGAGACACAACTCATAATTTTTAAAACGAGTTACAACTCATAACTCCTAAAAGTGAATTATAATACATAACTCTTGAAACTAGTTTCAACTCATAATTCCAAAAAGTGAATTATAATTCATAATTTCTAAAAGAGAGTAACAATTCAATTCCTAAAAGTGAATTATAATTCATAATTCCTAAAAGTGAGTTACAATTCATAATTCCTCAGAGTGAGTTATAATTCATAATTACAACTCATAATTCTCAAAGCTTAGTTACAACTCATAATTCCTAAGCGTCAGTTGCAAATGAAAATTTTATTACGAGATATTTTTTTTTTCATTTTAACAGGTATGGTCAACACATATCCCTTGTGAATCACAATACCTGAATGCGGTACAACTTTTGATGGAACACGTTGACGTTATAAGAAGAATAATCACAAGTTACAAAAATGATATGAGAATAGCAAAATCATATGATGGTAAGATTCTTATAGTTCAATACATTTTAAAGCTAAAAATATTTTTCTTTTAATAAAAATTAATGTTTGAATATAAATCTTTAATTAAAATATAGTTAAAATAAATTAGCACGTATGACTATAATATATATATATATATATATATATATATATATATATATATATATATATATATATATATATATATATATATATATATATATATATATATATATATATATATATATATATATATATATATATATATATATATATATATATATATATATATATATATATATATATATATATATATATATATATATATATATATATATATATATATATATATATATATATATATATATATATATATATATATATATATATATATATATATATATATATATATATATATATATATATATATATATATATATATATATATGCTGCTAATGTCATAAAATTTTATCAATATTATCAGTTTACAGTCCACTCCAACTTATGATAAATGCTCTTCATAGATTCACAAAATGCAATTTTAAGTTAAAGAAGGAAAAAATTATATTATTTTAAAGCTTAAAAATTAATATGTTATTAACATTACAACAATTTAATGTGGAATAAAATTTTTCTGCACATCAATTTTATCAAACATACTCCAGCTCCATTAACTCACTTTTTTTCAACATCATCTTCTAATGAAGTATCTCAAATAACTAGTAAATTAAAATTTACACTGTAGTACAAGCATTATTATTCAATAATATGATTATATATATATATATATATATATATATATATATATATATATATATATATATATATATATATATATATATATATATATATATATATATATATATATATATATATATATATATATATATATATATATATATATATATATATATATATATATATATATATATATATATATATATATATATATATATATATATATATATATATATATATAAATTTAAATTTAATCCAAATTATTAATAATCTTATTTCAGATTAGATTGTAACATTTCAAAAAATACATGTAGGGAAAGATATCTATAATATCTAAAAATATCTTAAAAAGAAAGTAAAAATAAAGAATAATTTATTATCTTTCCCATAAACTCTTGCAAAGATGTTAAAAACTTTGAGTCTAACTTTCCTAATATTTGATCCCTTTTGATTTGCCAAATTTGCCAATTTTTCCAAAAAATATAAAATCGATAAAAATACTTGGATTAAAGATGCAAGGTCTTTTAAAAATGAATGATCATAAATGTTTATATATATATATATATATATATATATATATATATATATATATATATATATATATATATATATATATATATATATATATATATATATATATATATATATATATATATATATAATATATATATATATATATATATATATATATTTTTTTTTTTTTTGGTATGTTATCTTGATTACATGATGTAGTGATATGAGAGTAGGACGATTCATTCCCAATTTTAGTTCATCAGAAACCCTGGACATAAGTCATAGTGTACAAGACGAGCTATCAGTGTTTAAGGAAATCCTAAAATGACCTTTTTAATTTAAATCTTGTGAAAAATATTCCTTGATCTTGTAGTAAATATTATTTTCACAGTCCATTTGAAGTTTTACAG